>BOLG01000467.1:0-31636 GCA_016861445.1 Oryzias woworae
GTCAACACAACTTTCTCATCATATTGATGTGAACACACTGAAACATGGAGTCTGACCTCAGAGTCTGCAGTCTGCCAGTCTGGACTCTCCAGAAAAACCCACACAGATGAAGAACTCCTGAATCCTGCAGGTTGTAGTTGTAGCTCAGGTCCAGTTTCTGTCAGATTAGAACGGGTTTTTCTTCAGAGCTGAACTCAGAGCTTCACAGCTGATCTCTGACAAACTGCAGTCCCTCAAACTGAAATCAGACAGAAAAATGTGTTCAGGAGCAGTGTATGCCGCTTCATGCCATCTCATCTCGACTTTAAGGGCGATTTCAGTTTTAAAGTGACAGAGATAAATGTTTTTTTCAGCGCTTTGTTGTGTAACTTATGTTGGTGTTGCACAAAAACAGGAAAACAGGAAAATATTTTTGAAGTTATCTCAAGTTAAAGTTATGTGGTTTAGTTTTAAATGTTTTTATAACACCTAAAAAATGATTATTGACAATAACAGGTTTTTAAAAATCAAATCACTCTGATGTGTTTCACAAAGACACAGGATCTCACACAACAAACAGAAATGAACTTGATGTTAAAAGACGATGCCAGGAGTCCAGCTCTGATAAATGACACAAGAGCAAAGAAAACAGAATCATTTGATTAGTTTTTGCTGAAAAAAAAACAAAAACATTTTATTTACATTTCCAGACTTTGTTTGTTTTGTTCTGCAACATGTTCATGTTTGTATCATTTTGACAGGATATTTTTTATGGAGAGAAAAATCTTTTGGGATATGTATACGTTTATTTTTTATATATAAAATGACATAAAGTAAATAAATGTAGGTGTTTTATTCTTTTAATGTTTACTTTATTTCTAACTTGTTTTAATTCTGACAAAACACATATTTTTATGGAGAGCAAAATAAAAACAAGATCGTCTTGTAAAATCCACAAAATAAAAACATAGAGGCTACATAAGGACATTCAGGTTTGTAAGCACCACCTCATTCATTTCAACACATGAACAGGAGAAAAATCTACATTGTATAGTAGTCCACATAGTGTGTAAACAGGTTGCTCATTGGCACTCGGGCAGTGGAAAGAAGTTCATCTCCAGGACAAAACTTGCTTTTAACTGAAATGGTTTTTGCTTTTGTGTTCAGCAAATTGGAAATAATGATCTAGTTACTCAATGTCCTACGTATTCATCCATGTCCATATTTACGCTCTCTTCATTTTACTTTGACCCAATCTCCAACTCTGCATTAGCGCTCATGCATCACTAATACTCTGTTACTGACAAGAGTAACTTAATTACAGTCACTCATCACTTTGTAATTAATTTCCCCCAGCACTGCAAGTTACAATAAATTTCATTCCACTTCATGATTGTGTCCCACCTGTTGTTGATTCTTCTCAAAAAAATGACAGTTTATATCTTTATGTTTGAAGCCTGAAATGTGGCAAAAGTCCAAGGAGGCCGAATACTTTCACAAGGCACTGTATGTATTATTATTCCAATTGCTTAAAATAAACCATTTCAAATCAAATCAATAATTCTAAAAATACTGTAGTGATTTTGAACACAGCAGGAGTGCATTGTGGGAGTTCAGTTTAATTCTGTTGATGTAGTTGCACCATGGCTATATACGAATTCATTCACTACTCCCTATATTGTGCACTATATGGTGCGTTCGCCATTTTCTAGGGGTGTCCGAGTCCAGAATTACATAATCGAGTGCACTAGAAATTTCCCAGAATCCTCCAAGAATCGATGGTCACTGCATTGGAAAAGATAGACCGCAATGCATTGCGTTTGAGTGATTTTCAAAATGGCAGAAGCAAGTAGCTCAAGAAAGACATAAATGTAAGTATTTAAGTATTTATTATATGATATATGTCATATTTGATCTTTATTTTTAGCGACGATGTATATTCTTCTCGAGCTTATCAGTTTTGTTAATGCTACCGTTTTGCTAACGCTATTGTTTTGCAAACGCTTTTGTTTTGCAAACGTTATTGTTTTGCAAACGTTATTGTTTTGCTAACGCTTTTGTTTTGCTAACGCTATTGTTTTGCTAACGCTTTTGTTTTGTGTTTAAGGCAGAAATATTAATAGTAGATAATAAAAGGAGTGATTTCTATCCGTAGTCATGAGTTGACACGACATTTTTTAAATGTGTTTACACATGTAGGGACAGACGAGGACGTACAGAATTTTATCTGCCTGCAGATGGCGAAAAAGAGCCTTGTACTTCTAATTATTTCTTTGTTCACAAGTGTCTGTTTTGATATTTGAAGGAACTTGTAAGGCCTCTCACCGGCAGGGGCACTGAAGAAGGGGAACCATCATCAACTTTGTGGAAGTGGTTCTCCTTAAGAAATTAGGCAAGAACAGGGGCAGACAGGGAAGAGGAAGAGGAGACAGAAGAGGCTTCTTCAGCCAAGAGGCCACGGCGTGGCGGCCTATTCAGTCTGCTGGAGAAGGCAGCAGGAGAACATCAGCCTCATGTCTGCAGTTTAGTGTCAACACAACTTTCTCATCATATTGATGTGAACACAACTGAAACATGGAGTCTGACCTCAGAGTCTGCAGTCTGCAGTCTGGACTCTCCAGAAAACCACACAGATGAAGAACTCCTGAATCCTGCAGGTTCTCGTTGTAGTTCAGGTTCAGTTCTGTCAGATTAGACGGGTTTTTCTTCAGAGCTGAACTCAGAGCTTCACAGCTGATCTCTGACAAACTGCAGCTCATCAACCTGAAATCAGACAGAAAAGTGTGTTCAGGAGCAGTGATGCAGCTGGAAATGCAGCAAGTTGGTAAATTCATTCAGGTTGGAGTCGCCCCTGATGAGAGACTGACAGATGACATTTTTAGTTGACATTTTGGGCAGAAGAATCATGACGACTTGTAAATGGAAAAGCATAAAAAGTCTCACTTCAATCATTATTTATAATTTTTAAGTCAAAATCATAAAGACTTTGTTGTTTTTTAAGACATATTTAATGTCCAGCAGCAGTAGTTCATTAGATATACAATTCTGTTTGCAGGGGGACTGTTGGCTCAGAGAAACTCCTTCTCCTTCCCGTCACTGGGAGCTCTGTCTGCACGCTCACGTGCGAGCTTATAGCTCTAAGCTAGCATTAGAAAGTAGAAACAGAAACTCTCTTCCCCTCCTCAAACTCAACCCCTCACCCTCTGATAACTCTACTGTATCCTCCAGCTGCTGCAACACAAAACATGAACCACTGATTCTTCCTCTACTCTGCACTCACACAATCCAGAGCGCCACCGTTCAAAGATGGGCGTGGCTTTTATACTGGAGCTTGCAGAGCATGATGACGTGGGACTTCAACCAGTTGACCAATCACAAAATCCAACTGTACTACCTGCTGTCAACCTCTAGGGGGCAGAAGACAGACAGTTTTAGACTATGTTTCAGGAATTGAACAAGTTTATTTTAAATTGTCAAAAATTTGGCAAAGACCAACAGTCAGTTCTTTAAAAGCCCCGTTTGTACAGAAACAACCAAAAAAAAGTTGATTTGTTGTTGTGTTATCCTTTAAAATGAGCTGAAAGTTTTGTCAGATTTATCAAACTCCTCTAAGATTTGCTGCATTTCTATGACTTTTATGTCAGAGTTGAATCCAAACTCATGTTCTCTGTGTTCTTTAAACTCATGCTGATTTCAGTCTATATGTAGATGGTAAATATCTGCTCACATCCATCAAAGCTTCTGACTCTTCATTCAGAACTGACCAACATGGCGGCACAAACAGCTGCAGCAGCGCTGTGTTTGAACGGTTGATGCTGTTTTGATGGTTTTCTGTACGTTCTCTGCACATTCAGTCGGGTTGACTACATCTACAGACATGATCTCCTCAAAATCAGATCATGTTATGAAGGAAGCATAACCACTAGAGATGTCCTAATCAGGTTTTTAGGCTCAGATCCAAAAATCTTGAGTATCTGCCAATACAGATTCCTGATCCGATACTTTTGTATACCATAAAAAATAAACACATTGAAGAAACAGATTTAAATAAAATTTAAATAAACTGGATGAACTACACGCCATTAACCAGATGTGGAGCAGATCAGCCATGGTCATCAACTCCTGCTGTACATCTGACGTTGAGCTTCTTGCGTTGTCATTTAAACCTAAAAGGTCGTAAGGTCAAAGCTGGATTGTGTCATCTGGTTCCAACATCGAGGAACTAAAAACTTTTTGCTTGGTTACAAAGATATATTGTTCCTAAGCTAAAGTGTAAACGTTCTCCATGTGTTATCCTGCAGTATTTTTAATCAGTGTTTGAAGTCGGTATTATTTACTTTACTCACATATTGATATTATTTACATGAGCGCTGCGGTTTGGGTCACGTGTAACCTGCTGGTCCAATAGGAGAGCAGTAATTTCCAACATGGCAGCGAACATGACAATCTGTCTGGAGGAGGAAAAACCTCCTAAAAAAGTTTCAAAAGTGATCTAGAAGGTGCTACATGCACATTGCATCTATAAAGAGACAAAAAGACTGGATTTTACAGCCAAGAGATTCAGAAACTGTGTTGAACGGTGGCTTTGTTTGAGTGCTGAGTCCAAGACAATTGCTGAGACGTACCAGCACTGCATTACAATGGACTTCAACAATGTTCCAGAAGACACTGGTTTTCATCCAACGTGTTACAGAAGATTTATTGATAAAAAGTGCTTGAATTCATTTGAGAAACATGAAAGACAACGTCCAGGTGTCCATGAAGCATAAAGAGGTGAGTCTGTGTCCCAAACACCTCAGGATCAACAACTGAAACTCCCAGAAAGAAACTCCAGTCATGAACGGGTTCATCTGTTGTTTCCTCTGGTCCGGTTCTGTCTGTCCTGTCCTTCATATGCTAAGAAGAGGATAAATACATGACTGTGTCGACAAACACATGAAGGATCATCTTCACAGACCTTATCAGCAGGTATGTGGGAAATAACCCGTCTCTCAGTCTCTGACACTCACAGACACTACTGAAGGATTTTGTTTAGAGTTGTGATGATTTGATCCTCAGTCAGTAAACTAGTACTTGTTTTGTGAGGCTCCTGTATAGGATGTTCATTTTCTATGTTAGAAATGGACCAGATTCACCACAAGAAACTGTTACCTGACTTGTCCCTCTCAGAAATATGTGTTATCCACATATCCAGACACACCATGTTGTTATCTTGATTCTTTAAAGGTCTGTTGCTCAGAGCTGCTGAGATGAAGGAAGACTCTGGGATTCTTTTCACATTAAAGTTAAAGACTGGGCGGACGTCAAAGTCCGATATCACAAGTCCTGTTACCGTCAGGACACCAGGTTCTTCAACAAGCCCACAGTAACAGTTACTGGAACCACAGAAGAAGAAATGTAGGACATAATATTATGTGGTCGATGTAATCATTTGCACAGGCTGCACATATATACTGTCTATAGATGCATTATTTGTTGCCAAACTTCCTGCATCACCGGTATATCTGTGTTTCAGGAAGGAACCAGCCTTTGATGTCAGCAACAAGATCTTCTTGTTGGAGCAGATCATCAGGAACTGAATAACTGTAGATCAAGAAGTGCTGAGGATGAATCAGCTGAGAAGAAAGTTCAGCAGTTTGGTGAAAAAGGATGAGAATGTTGATGCTTCAGACTACAGGTAGTGTAACAGAAATACCAACAATGTCTTTGCTTTAGAGAAAAACACTCCAGCATCTCTAAATGATAAATAAATGACAACATCATTTTTTGAAACAATCCCAAACTCAGAATGAATTTGTCTCTTTGTCATGACAATATTTTCTGTTTAAACTGGAAAGTCCAAGAGATAAAACCTGTGATGGTAAATGTTTTGGTCCATGTGAATAAATATTTAGTCACGCTCTTAATCAATAGATGAACAGAATAGATTAGTATAGTATAGTATAGTATAGTATAGTACAGTATAGTATAGTATAGGACAGGATAGAATAGAATATATTGTCATTGCCAGAACAATTCCATTGTATTCATGAATTGGATTTGTATGTTTCAGGATGGATAGATTAAAGAGGAGTCTGACCGTTGATTTTTCTCAGTTAGTGTTTCACTCCCCGAGCAAGAAAAATATCAGTGAGCTGGTTTTTGTGGAGACATAAGTTCATACACAGACGACCTCAGTCATCCGGCACTGAAACAACAGTATGGAAGTTTTTTTTTTTTTTTGGGTCATAATTCAAAGTAATATGCAGTTCTGAATTGACAATTCAGGTTTAGAATATGAAAATACATTTTACAATTTAGAAATCAATAATAACATTTTCTAAATAAAATATTGAATAAAAGCAAAATCAATTGCATTTTTAAATGTTCATGGGTTTTTTTATGTCATAATTCAAATGAATTTGCATTTTGCAATTTACGATTCATTATTTAAAAATGACATTTTAATGCACAGTTTGTTTAAATTCATTTTAAAATAGCTTATAGTTTACTGCTTTGTTACATGTCAGGCTGTTTTGTATCAGAATTTAAATGAAATAGCAGAACAGCGCCCCCTAGTGTATATGGAGGTCCAGAAGAGACAATATTACATAAATATATAAGCCATGAAATCATTAAATAAAAGTTTCATTATATTATTTAAAATTACCATTAAATAAATAAATTTGGAAATCAACAAATAAATGTTTAAATATATGTGGCATTAAAACATTAAAATTAGCGTTAAAAAACATTTTTAAACATTTAATGACATTTATTTATTTCATGGTACAAGTTTGGTTTTTATTCTTCCTGACTGATGTTTATTCATTCAACCGCTCTGTAAAAATAGTGTTTGTTTAAACAACGCATCAAAGTAAAGGCCCACGGACCACATCCAACCCGCCGTGTAATTCTAGATCAGTTTGATCTTCAGGAAGGAGCTTTCCTTCCATCTGCAGTGAAGAGGATGAAGAAGAGGAAACATCTGCAGACCTTTGTGGAAAAGAAAAGATCAGTCCTGAAGGAAACTGACATTAGAAATGAAGAAGAAGATGGAAAGAAACATTCAAACATGAGATCTTCTGCCACAGTGAATGGACTAAAGCTCAGAAGAAGAAAACAGCCTTCAGCATGAAGATGGTCAGCATGCAGCAGGAGAACATCAGCCTCATGTCTGCAGTTTAGTGTCAACACAACTTTCTCATCATATTGATGTGAACACAACTGAAACATGGAGTCTGACCTCAGAGTCTGCAGTCTGCAGTCTGGACTCTCCAGAAAACCACACAGATGAAGAACTCCTGAATCCTGCAGGTTCTCGTTGTAGCTCAGGTTCAGTTCTGTCAGATTAGACGGGTTTTTCTTCAGAGCTGAACTCAGAGCTTCACAGCTGATCTCTGACAAACTGCAGAACTTCAACCTGAAATCAGACAGAAAAGTGTGTTCAGGAGCAGTGATGCAGCTGGAGGTTTAGCAACTTCTTTAGGATTTTGACATTTTGACCAACATGTTGGTAAATTAAGATTCAATCCATTTGAAATGACTTTAAAATAAAGTGAAAACAGACGAGGAATTGAAATGTCATTTATCATCATGAATGTTTCATTACAAAACACATTTTCTAAAAACATGGCAGAAATGCAGATTGAACTGACAGTTGAAACATGTTGGAATAATGTAAATAATTGTCATTCAGTTTGCTTTTGCTGTTTTCTTCCTCATTATTGCTTTAAGTGATTAAAACTGCTTAAATAAAGAGACAATATTCTGAGCTGAAAGAAGAGGATGCGACCGTTTGTGTGATGTCGTGATTAGACTGCAGCTTGTGCACACGCATCCTCAGAAGCTGTAGTCTCATTGTAACTTGGGAAGACCCAGTTGTAAATAAAAACATAGAGGTCAGGAGGAGGTGCAGTGCGATTTGAGATTGTAACGCCTGCACTCTCTGATCGTCCTCCTCACATGTGAGAACTAAAAAAAACATCTCTGTCTTTTCCTTTGCAGTTTGAATTGAATGTCTGTGGTCTAAACCTGACATTATTTTGGTCCTTCGAGCCGGATCTCAATATACCTGAAGGGTTCAGTTGGTGGGTGAATCTCAGGTCAGTCTGTGGGCTCAGCAGGATTCTTTAAGGATCCTAAACCAGACATTTTCCAGGACCGAGTTTTCATCCTACCGACTGGGACCTAACGGTTGACGGACACCGAAGGGGGGAGACAGAGTGGTGAGTGGCCTTAATTTAAAAGGTGTGAATGAAAGAGGATGGCGGAGAGTCCTGCAAAAGCACTTAAAATCTGTGGTAAAGAGGAAGATGGAGTCCTACGATCGTTTTAAATTCCATGGTAAAAACCCGGAATATTCTAGACACTATCAGGTAAAAATAGACGGCAGAGTCTGAAGTCTGCAAAAGTGAGTGAACATGTGAGTAAGTGGATAGAAAATACCAGGAGGTATTTCTGTCACACCAAAGGATGAGAATGTAAACAGCAGCCAGTTCTGGATGCAGAGGCTAAGAATCCTCCGCTAGAAAGAGTAGAAGCTTGAGGATTACCACTACTGGATGTTATTGCTGCCTCACTCAGAAATCAACCATAGAACACCCTAGGTCAAGGGTCCAGCCTCCCTAAATGTTGAAAGAGCCATATTGGACCAAAAAAACAAATATGTCTGGAGTCGCAAGAAACTAAAAGCCTTATTTAAGCTTTTTGATAAGACAACACATGCTGTATGTTTCTATTTTAGCTATGTTAGCCTACTATCAAATGACTAAGTTGGCTCCAAATACATAATGAGCATTCATGATTCAATGTTTATTTACCCTGCAGTGCATTCTGTAGAGAACGCACCACATGACTGCTCTGTTGAATCCTCTGTTCTCCTCAGTTCTTCTTCTCTTTTTCCCCTTGGGATCCATGACCCATCACACAGTCGCCGGTTTGTTACAACAGCTTTCTGCTTAGCATCCCCCCCTGCTGGTAGAAAAGTGTGTCGCAGGCTAAGACACAAATCTTTGCTAACAGAAATGTTAAAATTTAATATTTATCCAACACATTCTTACAGCAATTGAAACATTAAGAATTTTCTCTCCCTCATCTTTTTCCATTTTTAAACATTTTTTAAAAAGCTCCAGGGAGCCACTAGGACAGCGCTAAAGAGCCGCGGTTTGTCAACCCCCACCCAAGGTGTTGGAACTGGTCAAAAAGAAATTTTTAAAAAGAGAAAGACAACAAGCTTAACAAAAATCAAGTAATAAATAAAGAAACAAAATGGGAAAAATACAGCGCAAAGCCTTAAAACCTCGGGAAAACTCTCTATTGTAAGAACTGGAAGGTTATAGAAAACATGGATCCAGAAAAAAATAAAACCTTTCAAACAAATACAAAACAAGTTAATATTAATTTTAAAGATGATTGGATAAAAAAATCATAACTTTAATGGTAGATAAACTGTGAACAATTTAATCAAACTACAAGAAGCTACAGGAGCATAAACTAAAAGGATCCTAAAAAGATGGAAAAATGCAGGATTGAAACTCATTATTGGATGAAGGAAGTGAAAAAGAGAAAAAAAAGATGAAGGGAAGTGAAAGAAAGTTAAAAGCTGCAACACAAGCAGGAAATAAGAAGCAGAGATCGGGGTTCGTGCTTGAGCAGACTGATAACACAGGGAGCAAGCGGACAGTGAAGGTTTCTACAAGAGGAGGAGAGTTAGAGAGAAGAGAACCGTTGAAAATATGCAAATAAGCTGCGTGCAGTTAGTTATATTTACAGATAAAAGCAGTTGAACAGAAGGATGAGGAGCTTAAGGAAAAAGGATGAAAACAAGGGAATTATCTTGATGAAAATTTACTCTGTTCAGATGTGAAACATAAAATAAAGAGATGAATTAAAAAATGATCAATATAATAACAATGATGAATACATAGAAAGGTGAAGGAAAAGAGATACATCCCAGCAGTCAGGAAGAGCTGATTAACAGATTTTAGTGAGAGGAGAGGTGGAAAATCAGAGCACCCTTCTGGCCTCTGCGAGGACGCTGAGCCATAGGAGAAAAGAAACTAGAAAACTAGTAAATAAGTAATAATAAATCAATTTGTGGTCAAACTAGCAGACAGGATTTACATGTTACAATGCAGCTTAAACCAAACCAGGACCAGATCAAGAATAAAGCAGATAAACTGAATGAAGGAACTCCAACAAGAATCCAGATTCAGACTTTTATTTGGAGGAGATTTTGGTTTCCTCCCCTGATGATGAAAACTATAACGTTGGCTTTGTTGAGATATTTGGCATAAAGTTAGTTTACTTAAACTTCAGTTGTGGCAGAAAGATGTTGCTTGAGATGTAATCCTTTTGCAAAGAGAAAACTGTTTGAGATTAAAGGAAAGCTGCAGTTTTAGAGGCTCCTTAATCCCTACTAAGAAGCAAATGATGTTATTTTTGTTTGACTAATTACTGCAGCGCATGGATACCAAACTGTGGACGTGCAAAGTTCACTCTATTTTTCTTTTGTCTCGTCTGTTTTGAGGTGACAGGACCACTGACGGCCCCAAAGTTAAAATAAAATAAAACATTTCAGTGTCAACTGCATTTGAATAAACTCCTGAGGCAGAAGAGGCTTTTTGTAAAATAAAACAACTTCTAACATCCAGTGTAGCCCTGCCTGACTACAATAACTCTTTGTTCAAATGGTGGACTGTAAAGGTTGTACTGGTACAACAGTATGGTAGTAAACAAAAACTAAACTCTTAACAGCTGTTAAACAGCCAGGAAGCTTGTTATCTGCAAGTGTGCAGCGCAAACCCTAAATACAGATACAGTTTCTCAGACAAAACTGCTGAGGACCTCTGACTGTTATCAGCTCTCACTTATGTCAGCTTTGAGAGTTTGATTTCTGTGTTAAAGAAAAGCTTCAAACAGAGGATGTTATATAAAAACAAAAGGGGACAAACAGACAAACAAAAGGTTATTTAGAATATTAGAAGATTTCTCACAGATTACAGTCAAACAAAAGCCTTTCATGAGACAGTGGAAAGAAAAAAAACTATGATTAGAAATGTTTATGATTGGAATTATTCTTCAAACATGATTCTTTTATGAAGCAGATGAACTGATGTCTGGTCCCATTGAAATAGATTCAATCTTTTTCCTCTGTCGTTCTTAATCCTTCTTAATTGAAACAAATGCATGTCTTCATGAATGACGGGTTTACAGTTTTTAATTCAATTGTATTTACAATTAATAACTGAGCTGAAATTCAAAAGAAAAAAACTGATTTCTCACTTTGGCGTCTTTCAGAGGTAAAGCAGGCTTCAAATGAGAACTTGTATTTATTATTTGAAATGCTAAGCTGTGTATCATAGATAATTAACTGTAAAGTCTTCATTAGAATCTATCCTCTAAAATAATCTAAAATAATCCCAAAATAATATCAAAAACTTTTGCTGAATATTATGAACTAGTTTATAAGAAACAGTCCTGAGATTTCTAAGAGGGGAAAACAGATCACTTCTTCAAACATGTAAATGAAATTCATTACCTGGGTTAGGTGTCTATATAAAAATTCTAAATCAAAAGTAAAAGTTAATGGACACTTCTCAGATTTCTTAAATATAGAAAGAGGAATCAGACAAGGGTCTTATTATAAATCAGCTATTTGAGGAAGAACATGTTCAATCTTTCTTCCAGTTGCAAGAACAGTATGGTCTCCCTTCAAACAGATTTCTACAGATATGGAATTCCAGAAACCATTTACAGTGATAATGGAACCCATTTTGTTAACCAAATTATAAAAAACATAGGAACCATGTTTCACACAAACTTGAAAAATCCCTGTGCAAACCATCCTGAGAGCGCAGGACTAGTGGAAAGAACAAACGGAACTGTAGAGAACAGATTAAAGAAATGTATGGAGGAAACTGGTAGACCATGGACACAATGCCTTGATCTAGTCAAACTATATGTTAACATTACAAGTAATGGAGGCCTGACGCCTTATGAGACTCTATTTGGAAGACCATATAGATGACCTCATTTTAAAAATCAATGGGAAACATCTGAAGAGCAAAAACCTGGCTGATTATATTAGAAAAATGCTAGAAAAAAATGAAAGAAAAATCTATTGATGATGATTCTTCTCAACCTTCCCAGCAGGACCCCCAGATACTGGTTGAACCAGGAGATTGGGTCATAGTGTGGAGTGTAAAAAGAAAGCAATGGTTTTCACCCAAGTGGGAAGGACCCTACCAGGTGTTGTTGACCACGCCCACTGTGGTCAAAATTACTGAAAGAACAACTTGGGTCCACCTCACACTTTGTAAAAAGGTCATCTCAGCTGAAGGATCCAAAGGGACAGGTGAGTAAAACAAGCCATAGAACAAAGTGTTGGTGGGGATCAGTCGTGCTGGGTCTGGACTGATTTAAGCAGTGGTGATGGCGTGAATGCCGACCAACAAGACTGGTTTGTGTGCATTGGTAACCTTACTCCTACCAGTATTGATCTATCCAATGTTAACTAGTGAACTAACATCCAAACTGTCTGAAAGTCGGCTTCACAGAAAACGTAGATCCTCTTCCTGGAGGGATGAGAGAGATCCAACTTATATTGATGCAATCAGAGTTCCAGGAGGGTCCCAGATGAACATAAACTTATGGATCAGGTTGTGCAGCTGGGTTTGAGTCTTCATTTTGTTTGGTGGTGTACAATTATTAAGAATGTTGACAGGATCAACTACGTCCATTACAATGTCCAACGGCTGGGAAACTGGACACAAGCTGGCTTCCAGGCAGTTCAAGAACAGCTCTCCACCACCTCTCTGATGACATTCCCGTCTCTATCCGAGTGTCAGTGGAAGTTTTTGCTGCACTTTTGACCTTGTGTGGATTGTTGTTGTATTCCATGTCTGCGCTCGCTGATTAACAAGCCTCATTTAACAGCAATGACTTTAACAGAAGAAACACAGGCTCAGCTGATCCTCTTTTAGGTGATGACTCAGAAAAAGAAAGTGATGCAGAAAATCTTCTAAATCTCTTTTCAGAAAACACTCCTTAGAGAGTAACGATGGCTTACTAACATGACCTTTAAGTGTAAGTTTATTTGTGTTTATAAACATGATGTTTGTGTTGAAAATCCCAGTGAAGAGACATGAAGTGATGTGAAGATTTAAGCAGATAATTGACATAAAGGAGAAAATCTAAATTTGTCAAAGACCAACAGTCAGTTCTTTTAAAGCCTCTTTTGTACAAGAAAACAACCAAAAAAAAGTTGCAGCAGGAGAACATCAGCCTCATGTCTGCAGTTTAGTGTCAACACAACTTTCTCATCATATTGATGTGAACACAACTGAAACATGGAGTCTGACCTCAGAGTCTGCAGTCTGCAGTCTGGACTCTCCAGAAAACCACACAGATGAAGAACTCCTGAATCCTGCAGGTTCTTGTTGTCGTTCAGGTCCAGTTCTGTCAGATTAGACGGATTTTTCTTCAGAGCTGAACTCAGAGCTTCACAGCTGATCTCTGACAAACTGCAGCTCATCAACCTGAAATCAGACAGAAAAGTGTGTTCAGGAGCAGTGATGCAGCTGGAGGTTTAGCAATTTTTTTTGTATTTGGACATTTTGACCAACATGTTGGTAAATTAAGATTCAATCCATTTGAAATGACTTTAAAATGAAGTGAAAACAGACGAGGAATTGAAATGTCATTTATCATCATGAATTTTTCATTACAAAACACATTTTCTAAATGCATGGCAGAAATGCAGATTGAACTGACAGTTGAAAAATGAATTTTTATTTGAAACATGAAACCAAAAAAACATGACGATTTCAAATCCAATTGATTTTGCTTTGATTTCAAAATGTCAGATTCAATTGTATTTCTTCTTCTTGAATCTTAAATTGTAAAATGAATTTTAAAAATGACATGATTACATTGTAAAGTGAATTGTTCTTTGAGAATTAAGGATCACTTTGAATTATGGGTAAAAAAACTTCAATAGGAAATCTTGATCACATTTGAATGGATCTGACATAAAATGAATGAACAAAGAAAGTTTCAACTCTCTGGTTACTTTCAAATCACAGGAACAAAAAGCACATTTAGAAACTTGTTGAAATGTTGGATTTCATGTTGGACTTTTGGAAACAAACTATTGGAAGTGTAGAAAAATCCAGATAAACATGAAGTTTCTCTGCAGAAACTCAAAGATGTTCACCAAAATAAAAGCATGAATCAGAGCTAAACTTTCCTTTCTCTCTTCATCCTGACTGGAAAAAGCAGGTTGTGCAGAAAAACAGTGAAAAAGTCTTTAGTTCTCCTTTGAAAGCATTTACTGACATCTGTAAACTGTAGAGGGGCCTTGAAACACATTAGGATCCACGGGGCCCAAAATGTCTGAATGTGGGCCCTGCAGAGGAGCTGCTGCTGGTTCTACTGTTAAGGTGCATTCACACCGAATGTGATTCACACGACCAATTCACGTGTCAACCCCCCCTCCGATGCCACGTGGAGAATTCACTGATGACTGCATGGCCAAAAATGTGTTCCCTAAGCTCGTTGCCTCTGCCGCGTGTGGGAGGAGCTAGCTGCTAATGTTTTTAGCCTTATTTCTACATGGAGCTGCGTCTGTTTATCTCATTCATAATGCGTGGGAGACACAGATGATGTTTAAAGATCAGGTTTAATTGTTTCGAAGAACTCTATAAAAACATCAGTGATCACGTCTCCATATTTGGGTTCATGAAAGCATTTAGAGTCTCCCTGTAGCTACAACGAGTTTCTCTCCTGCTGCTGTGTCTGATTGACAGCTCCTTCTGCTGCGTTTCCGTCTCTCCGAGTTCAAATGTTTACTGTCCTGCATTAACCCGAGAGAGCATAGTGAGCGTGTTCACTACAGCTCCATAGGTCCTGTGACAGACTCTCTAGAGTGAACCCGCCTTAACCCAACAGTAATCAGGATGGGATCTGGAAACCCTGCTGCCCAGAAAGGGATACAGCATGTTAACAATATAAATGGAAGTTCAGGAGAACTATGGATCGATCCACCATATTGGATGTTTTCTCTGCTGTCACTGAAAACGTCACGTTTCCAAAGTTGAGTCCCTGATTGGTTGAGAAGACACAGCCACCTCCCCAGAGTTCAGATTTTTTCTTCACTTTGGCCATATGGGCTCAATATAAGGACTTAAAGATTCAAAACCACAACTGAATGGATCTGCAACCACAACTGCATGTTCACACATCAATCAAGTTTCATCAAACTGTAAAATAAATCTGCCCAAAAGATTTAGGTTTGTAAATGTGTAAAAAGGATCTGCATGCCTGTAAAAAGATTTGCTTCTTGTAAAATAATATTTATGGTTTTTTTACATTATTTTTGCAGATGCAAAGCAAAAAAAACTGCCTGTTTTCTCCTGAAGTTTCGGTTGTGAATTCTGTCCGTGTCCTTTACACGTCTTTATGATTGGATGACCACAAATCAAACTGTCCAATCAGAGAGCAGGTGGCTTCCTGTCATCCTCGTCTCGACTTTAAGGCTGATTTCAGTTTTAACGTGACAGAGATAAATGTACAGTGTTGTGTTTTTTCACTGCGCTTTGTTGTGTCACTTATGTTGGTGTTGCACAAAATTAGGAAAACACCAAATATTTACAGTAATCTCAAGTTAAAAGTTATTTGGTTTAGTTTGAAATGTTTTAATAACACCTAAAAAATGATATTGACAATAACAGGTTTTTAAAAATCAAATCACTCTGATGTGTTTCACAAAGACACAGGATCTCACACAACAAACAGAAATGAACTTGATGTTAAAAGACGACGCCAGGAGTCCAGCTCTGATAAAATGACACAAGAGCAAAGAAAACAGAATCATTTGATTCGTTTTTGCTGAAAAAAAAAACACATTTTATTTACATTTCCAGACTTTGTTTGTTTTGTTCTGCAGCATGTTCATATTTGTATCATTTTAATAGGATATTTTTATAGAGAGAAAAATCTTTTGTGATATGTATACGTTTATTTTTCATTTATAAAATGACATAAAGTAAATAAATTTGAGTGTTTTTTTTCTTTTAATGTTTACTTTATTTCTAAGTTGTAAAATTTTGACAAAACACACATTTTTATGGAGAGCAAAATAAAAACAAGATCGTCTTGTAAAATCCACAAAATAAAAACATAGAGGCTACATAAGGACATTCAGGTTTGTTAGCACCACCTCATTCATTTCAACACATGAACAGGAGAAAATCTACATTGTATAGTAGTCTACATAGTGTGTAAACAGGTTGCTCATTGGCACTCGGGCAGTGGAAAGAAGTTCATCTCCAGAACAAAACTTGCTTTTAACTGAAATGGTTTTGCTTTTGTGTTCAACAAATTGGAAATAATGATCTAGTTGCTCAATGTCCTACGTATTCATCCATGTCCATATTTACGCTCTCTTCATTTTACTTTGACCAATCTCCAACTCTGCATTAGCGCTCATGCATCACTAATACTCTGTTACTGACAAAAGTAACTTAATTACAGTAACTCATCACTTTGTAATTCATTACCCCAAACACTGTAAGTTACTTAAAAAAATATGCTCATACAGTTGATCAATAGAGTCATCTCACATCCATGAAACTCAAATTATTGCATTAATCCAAATGGATGTGGAAAAAAAAGAACTTTTATTTATTTTATTAACTTTTTTCTGTCTTTTTAAACATCCATCATAACAGATTCACAGCTGTGTTTCCTGGTTTTCCTGTCAATCAAGATGACTCTAAACTTTGTGAATACTGGGGTCCAATCCAGTACTTTTCACAGTTCATTGATGACAATATTTTTGAGGATCTGACAGTTTTTACAAATCAAAGAAAGCTGCAAACTACAGGAGTCTCACTGAAACCACTGTCCAAAAACATCTAGATTTTCTTGCTGCCTTTGAAGAGACAAGATTTGTCTGTTTTAGCACCAGGACTGAGAAACAAACGTTGATCTCAAAGATTATGTGAAATAGAAGACCTGGTTCTGATCCAAGCTCGGTTCTAAATAAGCCCCAGAACCAGGTCTGTGGGAAAGAGCTTTCAGTCTGCTGCACTTGACCTCTTCATATCTCTTCATAAGGAGCTGCTGCTCTGTGGGTCAGAAATCTGCTGCAACTGTTTTGTCCATTTTAAACCTGCAGTTCTGGGATTGATTCATGTTTTCTTTCCAGAACACAGAGAACATGAACTGATCCCAGATATCAACACCTGGATGGACTTTGATGTTTGTATTCTACCTACTGCTGGTTCTTCTTCAGTGATGCTATCTGACACTTTCTCCTAAATCAGAGAAAAACAGACAGAAACTGTCGTAGAGAATCAACATTTGAATGAAATCTGACCTGAGAGTCTCCAGTTTACAGTCTGGACTCTCCAGTCCAGCAGACAGAAGCTTCACTCTTGAATCCTGCAGGTTGTTGGAACTCAGGTCCAGATCTCTGAGTCTGGAGGACTGAGAGCTGAGAACTGAGGACAGAGCTGCACAGCTTCTCTCTGACAGATTACAGCCTTTCAGTCTGAAGAAAACAAAGACAGACAGCAGTTATTGAATCTTTCATTTTTCTAATCAAATTCATTTGTTCTCTGAAGGTGATTTTCATGAGAGTTCTTACAGAACTTTGTTGGAGGCTTTGATCACTGGCAGCAGCCTCAGAAGAGCTTCCTCTGAAGCAGAGTATTTCTTCAGGTCAAACTCTTCCAGATCTTCTTCTGATGACAGTAAGATGAAGACCAGAGCTGACCACTGAGCAGGAGACAGTTTATCTGTGGAGAGACGTCCTGACCACAGGAACTGTTGGATCTCCTCCACTAGAGAACCATCATTCAGTTCATTCAGACAGTGGAACAGGTTGATGCTTTTCTCTGCAGACAGATCCTCACTGATCTTCTTCTTGATGAACTGGACTGTTTCCTGATTGGTCTGTGAGCTACTTCCTGTCTGAGTCAGCAGACCTCGTAGGAGGACTCTGATTGGTCTGCAGTGAAAGACCCAGGAGGAAGCGGAGGAACAAGTCCAGGTGTCCGTTTGGACTCTGTAAGGCCTTCTTCACAGCACTCTGGTAGAACTGGACTGGACTGTTTTGATTGAGTTTAAAGATCTTTGATTTTCTCTTTTGTTCCATGAGGTTGGTTCCAGAGGTGATGAAGGTCCGGTAAACATGAAGAGCAGCCAGAAACTCCTGAACACTCAGATGGATGAAGCAGAAGACCTTGTCCTGGTACAGGCCTCTCTCCTCTCTAAAGATCTGTGTGAACACTCCTGAGTACACTGAGGCTGCTCTGATATCGATGCCACACTCTGTCAGGTCGGATTCATAGAAGATCAGGTTTCCTTTCTGCAGCTGCTCAAAAGCCAGTTTTCCCAGAGACTTCATCATCTTCCTGCTCTCTGGACTCCAGTGAGGATCTGTCTCAGCTCCTCCATCATACTTGACCTTCTTGACTTTGGCCTGAACCACCAGGAAGTGGATGTACATCTCAGTCAGGCTCTTGGGCAGCTCTCCTCCCTCTCTGCTCTTCAGCAGATCCTCCAGAACTGTAGCAGTGATCCAGCAGAAGACTGGGATGTGACACATGATGTGGAGGCTTCGGGATCTCTTGATGTGGGAGATGATCCTGCTGGCCTGCTCTTCATCTCTGAATCTCTTCCTGAAGTATTCCTCCTTCTGTGGCTCATTGAACCCTCTGACCTCTGTCACCATGTCAACACACTCAGCAGGGATCTGATTGGCTGCTGCAGGTCGTGTGTGGTTATCCAGAGGCGAGCAGAGGGAAGCAGGTTCCCCCTGATGAGGTTTGTCAGCAGATCTCCCACTGAGGTGGACTTTCTAGGGTCATTTAGGATCCCAGTCTTGTGGAAGTCCAGAGGAAGTCGACACTCATCCAGACCATCAAAGATGAAGAGAACCTGGAAGTCTTCAAAGCTGCAGATTCCTGCTTCTTTGGTTTCAGGGAAGAAGTGATGAACAAGTTCCACCAAGCTGAACTTCTCCTCTTTCAGCACATTCAGCTCTCTGAAAGTGAATGGAAATGTGAAGTGGATGGTTCTGGTTGGCTTTGCCTTCAGCCCAGTCCAGAGTGAACTTCTGTGTTAAGACTGTTTTCCCGATGCCAGCCACTCCCTTTGTCATCACGGTTTCTGATTGGTTCTTGTCTTCCAGCTGGGAGTTGAAAGAGCTCTTCTTGTCTGATGCTTGTTTCTGCTCTGTCTGCTTTCCTGGATGCTGCTTCAATCTGTCTGACCTCATGTTCTTCATTCAGCTCTCCAGTTCCTCCCTCTGTGATGTAGAGCTCTGTGTAGATCTCATTCAGAAGGGTTGGGTTTCCTGCTTTAGAGATCCCCTCAAACACACACTGGAACTTCTTCTTCAGACCAGATTGGACTTTATGTCGACAAACTAAATCAGTCAAACCTGAATGAAGACAACAAACAGAGTAAATCAACTCTCTGCAGCCCTGAAGGATGAGGGTTTGAATCCCTGTGGTTCCATGTGTTGAGACATCAGTAAATCTTCATTTATCAGCAGCTGAAACCTTCAGAGAAATCCTCTTACTGCTCTGCAGTCCATCAGCCCAGCTCCTCCTGCTTCATTCTCCTCAGGAAGTTCACTGTGATCTTCATCAGTGACTCTCTGCTGCTGCTCTGCTCTTCATCTTCAGCCTCCAGCTCCTCCTCCTCCTCCCTGTGACTCAGAAGCTTCTGGATCTTCTTCAGCTCCTTCTTCACAAAAGTGACCATGTTGTCCTCCAGCAGCTGCAAAAGAATTCTAGATGAATGAGCCAATCAGAGTGAAGTCATGGAGCCAAACATCAGCTCCATGTTGGACACACTGACAATCCACTGGTCTCCAAAGTGCAGCATGGAGATGACTGTGGACAGAATGATGGAAAAGTAGTTGTTGTTCATGTACAGACCAGAAAGATGGAGTCCAGCTGTGTTTGATGCTGCTGGAACAGACTGACCACTGGGAGTCTCTGAGCTCTGCTGGTTCCACTCTGTGGAGAATCAGAACAATCAGCTCCATTCTGTCTGTGCTGGTGGGTTTCAAACCAAAACTAACTGGAGTCGGGTCAGTCACCAAGTCACAGCTTAGAATGTTCTACAACAAGTCAGTCCTCATTCACTCCAATGGAAAATGACCCAACTAAACAACACATAGAAGCATATTTACAATATTTGTTCCTCTGTAGTTCCATTTATTATTCATAAAGTTACTGTGGGAGTTTTCCATGAATCTTATTAGTTTCTATTTGAAATAATCTCATATTTAGATCAGCAAACCAGTGGATCATATCAACACGTTCTCTGTCTATGTCTATAGAAAGTCATTGAAGTGTCTATAATGTCTTTGAGCCAAAGGCTCCACCTGCTAAACCAACCAATCAAAACCAGTTATTCTGAAAATCCACCAGAAAGAGGATTTTCATCCCACTGTCCACATTTTTAAAGAGAATTGTATTTCTTCTAACATTTTATCTCTCAGGTCTTTATCAGAAAAAACAACAAAATGATGAAATAAAACGAATTAATCCTTTTGAAAATTCACTAAATCCGTTGGATTTGTTTTGTCCTCTGAAGAAGAGACGGTAGAAACCACAAGTCATGGATGTTTTTTCATGGAAAAACATTGACTTGAATGAACTGAACACAATGAACAGAAACAAACGTTCACAAACATGCAGAAAACACTACACTCCAAAGAAGGTCAAAGTCTGTTGACATTCAGAACATTTTTCCAAAGGAAATCACATCAACAAACAGAATGTTTTAGCAGCTGCTGCTGCAGTTACCATGAGGCACCACAAGAGGGCGTTACTGGAATGCACAGATTTTCCCTCGTGTTCCAAATAAGATTCTAATTCTAGTCAGAGAGGACATCAGTTTGGTGCCAGACCTTTGGTTAGACAGACATCCAGTTCCAGCCCATAATCACAAACATGATGACCTCATTGTTGACTTGAGTCCGTTTGACTGTTGGAGGGTAAAAAAGTTCTGGATTTAGTCCGTGGATCTGCTTTCATGGATTTGGGAACGGTCAAAGTTTGAAGACGAGATTTTTCATCAAGATCTTCAGTCAGTGATTGATCCTCACCACAGAACCACAATGTTTAAAGAGCACCTCCATAGTGCTCCTGCTGAAAACAATGTTCATCTCTGGTCTGAATGACTGTTGGCCAGTTGTCTCTGTCCCACCTAGAGCAACAGGGAGCTCCGTCTGGATGCTCTTTGTGGACTGTAGGTCAGCGTTTAACACCATCCTCCCTAACAAACTCATGAAGACACTTGTGAGCTTAGGGCTCCTGTCCTCCACCTGCATGTGGATAAACAGACTGCAGACAGAGGGTGGGAGTAGATCAACACCCTCAGTCTCAGCACTGGCTGAGAGCTGAATCTACACCCTCTACACCCATGAATGCAAACCCACCAGAACAACACTGTTGATGCATTTCCAGACAACATTGCAGATGGAAAAGCGGGATTCCCTCCAGAGAACACGTCTCCACTGCTCTAGAGTCCAGTGGCGGCGTGCTTTACACCACTGCATCCTAAGCTTTGCACTTGGTGATCCGTATGTGTCTTGGAGCTGAGTTGCTGTTGTTCCCAAACTCTTCCATTTTGTTCTGATAGAGCTGACAGTTGACTGTGGAATATTTAGGAAATGTCACGACTGGATTTGTTGCACAGGTGTCATCCTATGACAGTTCCACGCTGGAATTCACTGAGCTCCTGAGAGCGGCCCATTCTTTCACAAATGTTTGTGAAAACAGTCTGCATGACTGAGAGATTGATTTTCTACACCTGTGACCAGAACAAGTGATTAGAACACCTGATTCTGATCATTTGGATGGATGAGCCAATACTGTTGATAATATAGTGGATTTCAGTTTAGTTCCATCTGTGGATGTCTGGAGACGTCAACATTTCCTGTCTCACAGTTTTTAGATATTGCCTTCAGCTAAGCTTGAGCTTTGCTTTCTGGCTTAACTTTCTCTTCACCACAACAGACCGGTACAGCGACCTCATAACTGGTGGACTCTGCACCAATCCGCCTGTCGATCTCACGCTCTGATCTTCCCTCACTCATGAACAAGACCCAAAGATACTTGCACTCCTCCACTTGAGGATGGAGCACTCCACCCAACCAGAGAGGGCAATCTACCTTTCCCCGGCTGAGAACCATGGCCTCAGACTTTGCGGTCCAGACCCTCATCCCAGCTGCTTTACACTTGACCGCAAACCGTTCCAATGCAAGCTGAAGGTCCTGGTATGATGAAGCCAATAGGACAACATCATCTGCAAAGAGCAGAGAGGAAATCCTGTAGTTCCCAAACCAGATCCTCTCTGGACCCTGGCTGCACCTAGAAATTCTGACCATAAAGACTATGAACAGAACAGGTGATAAAGGGCAGCCCTGCTCCAGTCCAACATGCACCGGGAACAGATCTGACTTACTGCTGGCTAAGCGGACCAAGCTCCGGCTCTGGTCAAACAGAGACTAGACAGTCCCGAGTAAGGCTCCCCGGACCCCATGCTCCCAGATCACCCTCCACAGGACCGCCTCTCACCATGTGCAATTCCAGAATGGTAGCGATTCCAACCCCTCTCGAGAGACTGAGTATCAGAGCCCAGACTGTGCGTAAAGATGAGCCCAACTATATTTGGCTGGAATCTCTCAACCTCTCGCACAAACTCAGGCTCCTTCCCTCCCAGAGAAGTGACGTTCCATGTCCCAAAATCCAAGCTGACCGGGGTTTAGGCTGCCAAGTCACTCGCCTTCGACTGGCACCAAAACCACATTGCACCAGCCTCTTCTGAGCTCTCCTGCAGGTGGAGGGCCCACTGGAGAGTGATCCCACATCGATCATTTGGGTTTTACCCGACCAGGGCTCGTGGGAGGAGCCCTGGCCACCAGGGCTCGCCTGCGAGCCCCAACCACAGCCCTGGCTCCAGGGTGGGGCCCCGGTAATGCCAATCCGGGCGACATAACTGAATCTTTGATTGTTCTTCTCTTAGAACATTGATAGTCATTTTCTGAATATTGTGTTGTGATAAATGTGATTTCTGTCCATCATTGTTCTTTAGATCTGTTCTAAACATGAACGTGTCTTCATTCTATAGAAAGCAGCAGGTGGACCGCGGTCCAGAGCTCCACCTGAAGACAGTGAGGACAGGTGTCTCTGTGGGGAAAGTGATGACTTTACAAAATCATGTTGTGCACTTTCAGCTTGTTTGTGATCTTTATGAATGTAACTGTAAACACATTGAACTGATAAAAATGCTGCTCTTTTCTAAACTAAATACTGTATTTTCTGCACCATAAGGAGCACTTCAAATCCTAAACTTCTTTCTAAAATTGTCCATGCGCCTAATAATCCGGTGCGTCTTTTGTGTGTCCAGAGTTCCAAAATCTCTAAAAATGTTCTTGTATGACTTTGGGAAACGCTCCACTCGATGGACTGTTGGACAATTTTGAAATGGACAGTTTTCCCCACATGCACGGCTGCGTGCCGCGCAGAGATCCAGGCAAACTTTACACGTTTTTCTAGTTTGTTTGCTGCACAAGAGTCACTGGGATTCATCCCTGCAGAGTTAGTGTTGGATCACACTCTGCCAGCTCCTCTTCAGGCCTTAAAGAAAGATTCTCGGTGCCACTGGAGGAAAAGTGAAATAGTCTTTGTGAAAGTGATGGATGACAGATGACACACACACTTTTACCAAGACTGGGAGGCAGCGCCGGGCGAGTTCCACCTCCACATGTGAATGGATTGTGGTCGCCGGGGCAAAGGTCTCTGCTTCAACTGTTGTCTGAACTTTCAGTAAAGCCGACATCATTGCTGAACAACCGCCTGGAAATGAGACCAACTCCAACAACGATGAGAGGGAAGCTGGCATGTTTGATTACACAGCTTTTAATGGGAGCAGCAGTGATGAAGACCCTGAAACGCATCCTAAACATGGAAGCATCAGAGCTGCAGGAGGGAATCCAGCAGCTCCTCTTCTCTGTTGAACAGCAGTTTGAGAGGAAGAAACCGCTGAGGTCCAGACAAAGTCATTCCTGACAGGAAGTCCACACGGATACTGAGGGACTCTGACCAGTGGTGGGAAATGAGTGTCAACGCTGAAGATTTTCACAATAAAAGCGCCAGACTCAAATGTGGAGAATGTCACATTCATCTGTGTTTCCACAAAAACAGCAACAGTTTTACTGCATTTTACAGTTAGACTGAAGCAGTGCAGACTTTCTGTATTGAAAGAACAATTCCAGAGTTTAGTTTAGAATGTGTTTTTTGTCGATTAGTGACAAACCAAAAATTTTAAAATCTATTTTAGATGATTTGATTACATTTCTTATCTCAACTTAATTTAGTATCTACTAGAAAACAAAAAACATGATTGATTTTTAATAATTGGAAATAAGTCCCGGCATTGAGGGGTTATTTATCTGTAGAAAAGTCTTTTATTTTCTTAAGTCTTTTATTTTGAAACACTCTTATTGGTGAAGTCATTTTCTATCTTTGAGTCATTTTTCTATTAGAGACCGCACCTCCACATATTATTGCTGCTGTGTGTGTAGAAGCTAAAGCCACACACACTCACACATTCTTAAGTCCTGTAACTCTCAACTTCAACAGAAAATACAGAAACGTTTTGCTGGGAACAGGATTCTCCGTGTCCTTCTCTCTGACCAGCTCATGTCTGGACTCAGCTGTTTGCTTCATCCTCACAGACTGAGCTTTGTGTCCAAAGTTGTCCAGCTCTTTTCTTTCCTCTCAGACCTGAAACGGTCACAGCAGATGGTTGACCTTCCTGATGGATCGGCTGATGTTCTAGAGGAGAACGTTGTTCCTGCTGAGAGATGAACTCTGCTTTGTTCACTAGAAACTGCTTCTTACTGTGAGTCTGAAGGTCCTGGTTCAGTTCTGAACTCTGGGGGTTGATGTTTGGACCGGTCACTCTTCATGGAGACACAGCTGGATGCTGCAGACTGGACTCTCTGTGTGACCTGTTGACCTCTGCAAACACAAACACATCAGAGTGTTGGAGGATCTGCGTCTTCATGAACAGCTGATGGACTTTGACATGAACACAGACTGAGCTGTTTAGTCTGGAATAACACGACATGTTTGGATCAAAAGTTTAGAGTTTGAGCTCAAATGTTGGATCATTTTCTGAGAGTCAAACAAGACTTTTTTTCTAGAAAAGTGGATTCAAATCTACATTTAGAAAAGTAGAAATTCTGAAAGCAGAAAGTCAACTAGAACAATCGGATGTTTGGAAAGCCATGAAAATCTGAATCCTAGGAGTCTGCAGTGATCCTTCTCATTAGACTGGAGCTGCTGTCAGTCAGAGTCAACATGTTTTCTTCTCCAACATCTCTGCTCTCAGAGAGACTCTCAGAAGACCTCAACTGAAAAGATCTCATCACACATGATGCTCCAAGTGAGTCTGATCAGAGAGATCCAGAACTGAACCAGAACTCAAGTCATTCATCTGAAAACTATTGATCATCTGAACTATTATCCAGCCTCCTTTAACTCTGACAAACACTTACTGTTCCACTGCTGAACTGAAGTTAGGAGGGAAATTCTTTGACCGGTCACTCCTGAAGGACACACAGCTGGATCCAGAATCAGGTCCAGATCCAGGTTGGTTCCTGTGAAGAATGAAGGTTGCTGGTGTGAGTGCTGAGCTCTGACATGGAGAAGAGTCCTGGACAGTTTGCAGATGTTCATCTCACCTCTGAGCTTTGCTCTGGCTCTCATCTTCCCCACACAGAGTGCTTTTAGAGGGAGGGGCTCCTCCTGTGTGTCCTCACACTGATCCATGCTGCTGGATTCACTGGATCCACACACACCTTCATCCTCCATCTGCAGAGGAAACCCTCATCATCATCATCAGAGGAAGCTGCTGAACATCAGCTGCTGCACTTCTGCTCTCCCTCCACCAGATGGAGACATGGAGCTGCAGCAGCAAACACTCCATGATGGAGCAACATTTCAGTCATTCAGTCACTTTGACAAAGAAACCACAAACTTCCTGTTTCTACAATTCAGGAAACATGAAGCCCATCCAGAAAAACAGACAGAAATCAAAGAATGAGCTGAAAGAAAGAAAGACATGAATTCTTCCTCTCAAAGCTCCAACAGAGACTTTCACATCAACACAGATTTGGATGCAGGAGAACAGGAAGGTTTGGAATCCCAAATGAAACCTTCATGATGGTGAACATCAGCTGATTGTTGTTGACTTGATCAAGAAGAATCCAACAATGATCGGTGTTGGGTAAGTTACTTCTAATAAGTAATAGATTACTCAGTTACTGGTTCGAAATTATAATTAAATTACTTTATTCATTACATATTGAGAAAGTAATTTACTTTTTTTCTACTCATCTACAAATTCTCAAGGGAAAAACAGCTTTATACAAAAAGATTCTCTTGTTTTTCATTTAACAGGGTTCCTTTGGAAAAAGAGATTTTTTATTTCAACAGGACTTATCTGGTTAAATAAAGGTAAATAAATACAAATATAATAATTGTACATTTTTGAAGCTAAAACTTTGTCCAAGTTATGAACATGGTTGAAGACGTAACCTGGTTTCATATGAATTCAGACAACAGTGAAAATGACACAAAGAGAAGTTACTGTTACAACATATATGGTCTGTGCTACAGATCAAAGTCAGATGTGAAAAATACAGTTACATCTATATTTATATCTAAATTCATGTCTAAGTCCAAAGAAAACACAAAAAATATGAAATGCCTCCATGTTCATTCTGGCTGAATCTATGTTTTCTATGACAACAGTGTTTGTCAGATAGTGGGGATCCTGCAGTTATGAGTTGATGTCAGTGAAACAGAAGACACCGTCATCTCTTTAAGCTTAAATAATCAGTCACTGAAAATGACAAACCCTCTGTCTCTGGTGCGTTCACTGAGCTCCGAACATCCGAAACAAATCAAAGCAGTTTATCAGAGAAAATGTCAAACACCAGAAGAACTGATCAATTATAACTGATTGTTTTATTGTGTCGACATTTGTTCTTATTTAGCTGTGGATTGTATAAAAAATAAAATATAATAAAACATTGTAATGGACTGAATTGTGTGTCTGTTTGGGAACACTAAGGTCCGGAGCTCAGTGAACGCACCAGGGGGTTCTGTCAATCAAACCAGTTGTCGCAGACTTTAAATAAATAAAGGGAGGGGCTGGTGCATGAGACGGAATGAAGGCGTTGAGGAGAGTTTTAAATAAAAAATAAAATTAAAAAGATGTTAATAAAGTTACTGATCATTTCTAACTTGATTTATGTTTTTTTCCTTTTTGTATTCTTTAATGATAATAAATATACAATATTTTTGCAGATATAGTTTTGATTTGAGCAACTTAAATAATGATAGTTGCAGCAGAAAGTTGTGGGTCAAGTTTTTCAAAGGGGGGTTGTAAGAGAAAATAACTGAGAAACACTGCATTACAATGCGTTTCGTCTGTCCTTAGTGCACAGTTCTGTACAGCTGTGAGTCTACTGAACTATACACCCCCACCCCTACGGAGCGCAGTGACCTCAAACCAACTCATACTGACCGCTAGTCACGTTGCAGCTTAGAGAAGAAAAATAAAGTAAGACAGAATGATTCAATATAGAAAAAAAAATGGTTTCAGGAAGGATCCGGCTCTTGTTGATCACAATCACAGAGCAAGCTTTAGAGGCGTTTGCTATGGAGGAGAAATAAGTATCAGTCTAATTTGTACGTGTGTAATTCTCGATTTCTGTGTAACTTTGGATTTGTACGTGGTAATTTTTGACTTGTGACTCATACAATACATTTTGTGCATAAGTACAAAATTACAAAATTAAAAAAAAATACAAAATACAATTTCCACATGCCACAACTTACAATTACAACAGCTTGAAACTAACTACATGCACAAATTTTAACAAATACGCACGAATGGCTTGTAACGCCACACAAAACCACATTTACACACAAATCTCATGTGAGACTCTTATGGAGTAAGGAAACTGTCAAAAAAAACATGTATTCATAACGATAAATGTGTATTCATAAAGAAAAAGTTGTGCACAAATTTTATTTTGTGCACAACTTTGCAGAAGCCTCGAGCAGGCGGCAGAGGGATTCCTGTCTCTCTGCTGCTGCCTTGTTTGCATAGATTCGTTCTCTCATGCCAGAATTTGTTTCAGTCTCAAGTCATGGTTCTACAGAGGGAACGGACCTCGACACAACACATTTATTGCTGCAAATGCATGAGAATTGTTTTTTGTCCTTTTGACTAATGACACTGGTTTTTACAAAACACCTCACGCTTGCACTTTTGCAGACGGTCCCTTACTTCCAGTTACGTAAGGGCCGCTGCTGAGCGATCTTCATGGAAAAGGCTTTTGCGATCGTTTGCTCGTTACATGGGCCGTAAAAAATGACAATGACGCATTGTGACATTTTGTTTGTTTAGTCACCTGTTCGGAAAACCTCTTGAGCTGCTTTAGGCAAGACGCTGGAGAAATATTGCCGTTTATCGCTGAATGTCGAAAATGAAACTAACTTAACCCTCGTTCTTTAGCTCCAAGTTGAGAGTGAAGAGAGTTTGCAGAGAAAGAAGAAGAAGATCTTCTCCAAACATTCCCAAACAAACAGTCAAGTTAGTGAAGACAAAGTTCCAGAAACAAACTCACTTCAGTTTCTTCAAAGAGCTGAAGAAGAAGAAGAGTCTCCTCTCACCGTGTCAACGCAGCTGCAGCTGTCAGTCTACCAAACTATGCACCCCCAACCCTACGGAGCGCATTGAGCTCAAACCAACTCATACTGACCGCTAGTCACGTGCAGCTTAGAGAAGAAAAATAAAGTAAGACAGAATGATTCAATATAGGAAAAAAAACGGTTTCAGGAAGGATCCGGCTCTTGTCGATCACAATCACAGAGCAGCTTTAGAGGCGCTTCCTATGGAGAGAAATAAGTATCAGTACCAATTTGTACGTGTGTAATCCTCGATTTGTGAAAACACACATACATTTGTGCATAAGTACAAAAATTACAAAACTAAAAAAAAAAAAACCCAAAATACATGCACATGCACAACTTATAATTACAACAGCTTGAACCACTACTATGAGCAAATTAAAAAAATATGCCAGAATGGCCACAACAAAACCACATTTACACACAACTCTCATGTGAGACCTCTTATGGAGTAAGGGAAACTGTCAAAAAGACATGTATTCATAAAGAAAAATGTGTATTCATAAAGAAAAGTTGTGCACAAATTTATATTTTGGTGCACAACTTGCAGAAGCTCGAGCAGGCGGCAGAGGGATTCCTGTCTCTCTGCTGCTGCCGTTGTTTGTGTAACTAACTTGGTTTCTTTAATTTTGGGGAGAGGGGTGTCCCTCCCGGGTTACCGTAGAATCCAGGGAGGGTGGCAAGTTTCAGCCACAGGAAGTTGTTCTGTTGAATGTGAATGTGGTGTCATTTATTTTTACGCAGACAAGTGAACCTCCCCCTTTGCTCGGTTACACTGGTGGCAGCGTGGACTTATTTCGTCATATATTACCGCTTTGTAATTTTTCTCTCCGTTTTTTTTTTTTTTCTTGAATAGTGAGTTTGGGACTCAGTTAGCCTGAAGTTTTTCCGAATTCCGCTAGTTTAGCTCCCAGTTACTGCTAGTGCAGCTTTAAAGTTCCCGCCAGTAGCATGTTGCGTGGGGACGAAGATCCCTTTAAGCCAATTATGCACCAATTCGCCGACGCTCCGTCCCGGGACGTCAAGTGGACCTGCCCCTTCATTCGCCGGTGACGGGATTCCTTGGCTTGGGCAAGACAGCTGGAGGTGGCCGTCAGAACCATGGTGGGACATGGCGGTCGCGGGTGATGATGAGCTGGCCAGAATCCCTCCTGACGCGCCTGAGCAGTCTGCTTTCCTTTTGTGGGACAGCCTTCCCGATGTGATTAAATCGGATTACAATGCCGCAAAAGAGAGACTTGGTGCTGCATTTGGACAGAGACAATTATGGATCGTTTCAGAGCCAGCCTGTCGGCTCCGGACCAGAGCTCTCCGGTGAAAGTTGGAGGTTTACGCGGCCCGATGTGCTGCGGCTGGGTGGCGGCAGTGTTTCCCGGAGTACGAGACAGCGGCGCAGAGAGTGGAAATATTCAGAAGCTTCCTCGCTGGTCAAGATCCCGCTTTGAAGGCCAAGTACCTGGGCAGGGGGCGCTGAAAGGTGCGAGAACGCAAGAGAAGCTCTGCGGAAGGACTGTGCGAGTACTCATTGGCGAGCACTCATGGCGCATGCCAGTGGGACAGGTTTACCTGTTGCAGTCGGTGTCAGTTACAGATGGTCTTCCGAAAGTTTTGGATAAATTAACAGATGAAATGTGCCATATGAGAATGGAAATGAAGGAATTGTATAATGACAACAACGACTAAGGGACCTATGTTTCGGATCAAGGAGAGCGGCTGCCCCGTTTTTCCTCCCGCGGGCATACAGGGCTTCTCCAGTTAAGCAGTTGGAGATTGAACGTCAGGTGGCTGGGTTGCTGGCGGATGGGTTGGTGGAGGAGAGTTGCAGCCCATGGGCATCTCCCGTGGTATTCGTCAGGAAGAAAGGAGGGCAGTGGGGATTTGCATTGATTTTACGTCTCCAATTCGTTGACAGTCAAAGACTCACACCCTCTCCCTCGAGTCGATGATAGCCTTGATGCACTAGTGGCTCAGCCTGTTCACTACATGACTTTTCAAATGGCTATTGGCAGGTTGAGGTGGCTGAGGAGGACAGGGAGAAGACGGCTTTCACGGACAGGCAGGGGCTTGTATCAGTGGAGGAGAGCCATGCCAATGGCCGACCAATTCACCAGCCACCTTTCAGAGCATGATGGAACTGGTGCTGAGGGGCCTCCCCTGGCACATTGCATGTTGTATTTGGATGATATACTGATTTACAGGACAACACTTTTGAGGACCACTTGCAAAATCTGGATGAGGTTTTGTCTAGAATACAGGGGGCAGGTCTGAGACTGACCCACCAAATGTCATTTTGCCAGAGATCATGTTGTTTATGTGGCTTAATAACCCAGCAGAGAGCCGCACTAAACTAGCCCCACATGGAAAGGCACCTACCGTGTAGATCGGGTTCTGGCTTCAGGTGCGGAGGCCGCTCTGATGGTATCGCATTGTCAACCCCACTTGACCCACTGGAGCGGGGCCAGGTTGTACATCACAAACAGGTTGAGCGTTACACTCTTACCCTGCTGCTGGTTCTCGGTCAAAAGCATGTCCTCTCACCCCAACTCCACCCCGACGCCGTCCTCTCCTGCAGCAGGTATTCATTGGGCTCCCTAGGCGATGGGGATCGACATCACAGTGACACAGCCCAAACTAAGTCAGGGTGGTGCACTTGGGACAGCCCCGCCGTGGCAGGATGGTGCGTGCCCATCACGTTATCAGGACTTCATTATGATGTGACATGTGAGGGTTATGTTCTTATGGTCAGGGACCTTTTGTTTTGTTTGGTTTTTTTTTTTGTTCCTTGCGTGTAAGCCACTGTTTAGGCTGACCAAATATCCTGTGTTACAGACAATATCGAGTTTTTTTATTTTATTGTTGTTAGTGGTTCCTGTTTG
>BOLG01000468.1:0-42769 GCA_016861445.1 Oryzias woworae
GGCCCACTGGAGAGTGATCCCACATCGATCATTTGGTTTTATAACCCGACCATGGCTCGTGGGAGGAGCCCTGCCACCAGGGCTCGCCTGCGAGCCCCAACCACAGCCCTGGCTCCAGGGTGGGCCCCCGGTAATGCCAATCCGGGCGACATAACTGAATCTTTGATTGTTCTTCTCTTAGAACATTGATAGTCTTTTCTGAATATTGTGTTTGTGATAAATGTGATTTCTGTCCATCATTGTTCTTTAGATCTGTTCTAAACATGAACGTGTCTTCATTCTATAGAAAGCAGCAGGTGGACCGCGGTCCAGAGCTCCACCTGAAGACAGTGAGGACAGGTGTCTCTGTGGGGAAAGTGATGACTTTACAAAATCATGTTGTGCACTTTCAGCTTGTTTGTGATCTTTATGAATGTAACTGTAAACACATTGAACTGATAAAAATGCTGCTCTTTCTAAACTAAATACTTGTATTTTCTGCACCATAAGGAGCACTTCAAATCCTAAACTTCTTTCTAAATTGTCCATGCGCCATAATAATCCGGTGCGTCTTTTGTGTGTCCAGAGTTCCAAAATCTCTAAAAATGTTCTTGTATGACTTTGGGAAACGCTCCACTCGATGGACTGTTGGACAATTTGAAATGGACAGTTTTCCCCACATGCACGGCTGCGTGCCGCGCCAGAGATCCAGGCAAACTTTACACGTTTTTCTAGTTTGTCTGCTGCACAAGAGTCACTGTGGATTCAATCCCTGCAGAGTTAGTGTTGGATCACACTCTGCCAGCTCCTCTTCAGGGCTTAAAGAAAGATTCTCGGTGCCACTGGAGGAAAAGTGAAATAGTCTTTGTGAAAGTGATGGATGACAGATGACACACACCACTTTTACCAAGACTGGGAGGCAGCGCCGGGCGAGTTCCACCTCCACATGTGAATGGATTGTGGTCGCCGGGGCAAAGGTCTCTGCTTCAACTGTTGTCTGAACTTTCAGTAAAGCCGACATCATTGCTGAACAACCGCCTGGAAATGAGACCAACTCCAACAACGATGAGAGGGAAGCTGGCATGTTTGATTACACAGCTTTTAATGGGAGCAGCAGTGATGAAGACCCTGAAACGCATCCTAAACATGGAAGCATCAGAGCTGCAGGAGGGAATCCAGCAGCTCCTCTTCTCTGTTGAACAGCAGTTTGAGAGGAAGAACCGCTGAGGTCCAGACAAAGTCATTCCTGACAGGAAGTCCACACGGATACTGAGGGACTCTGACCAGTGGTGGGAAATGAGTGTCAACGCTGAAGATTTTCACAATAAAAGCCGCCAGACCTCAAATTGTGGAGAATGTCACATTCATCTGTGTTTCCACAAAAACAGCAACAGTTTTTACTGCATTTTACAGTTAGACTGAAGCAGTGCAGACTTTCTGTATTGAAAGAACAATTCCAGAGTTAGTTTAGAATGTGTTTTTTGTCGATTAGTGACAAACCAAAAATTTTTAAAATCTATTTTAGATGATTTGATTACATTTCTTATCTCAACTTAATTTAGTATCTACTAGAAAACAAAAAACATGATTGATTTTTAATAATTGGAATAAGTCCCGGCATTGAGGTGGTTATTTATCTGTAGAAAAGTCTTTATTTTCTTAAGTCTTTTATTTTGAAACACTCTTATTGGTGAAGTTCATTTCTATCTTTGAGTCATTTTTCTATTAGAGACCGCACCTCCACATATTATTGCTGCTGTGTGTGTAGAAGCTAAAAGCCACACACACTCACACATTCTTAAGTCCTGTAACTCTCAACTTCAACAGAAAATACAGAAACGTTTGCTGGGAACAGGATTCTCTCCGTGTCCTTCTCTCTGACCAGCTCATGTCTGGACTCAGCTGTTTGCTTCATCCTCAAGGACTGAGCTTTGTGTCCAAAGTTGTCCAGCTCTTTTCTTTCCTCTCAGACCTGAAAACGGTCACAGCAGATGGTTGACCTTCCTGATGGATCGGCTGATGTTCTAGAGGAGAACGTTGTTCCTGCTGAGAGATGAACTCTGCTTTGTTCACTAGAAACTGCTTCTTACTGTGAGTCTGAAGGTCCTGGTTCAGTTCTGAACTCTGGGGGTTGATGTTTGGACCGGTCACTCTTCATGGAGACACAGCTGGATGCTGCAGACTGGACTCTCTGTGTGACCCTGTTGACCTCTGCAAACACAAACACATCAGAGTGTTGGAGGATCTGCGTCTTCATGAACAGCTGATGGACTTTGACATGAACACAGACTGAGCTTGTTTAGTCTGGAATAACACGACATGTTTGGATCAAAAGTTTAGAGTTTGAGCTCAAATGTTGGATCATTTTCTGAGAGTCAAACAAGACTTTTTTCTAGAAAAGTGGATTCAAATCTACATTTAGAAAAGTAGAACTTCTGAAAGCAGAAAGTCAAACTAGAACAATCGGATGTTTGGAAAGCCATGAAAAATCTGAATCCTAGGAGTCTGCAGTGATCCTTCTCATTAGACTGGAGCTGCTGTCAGTCAGAGTCAACATGTTTTCTCTCTCCAACATCTCTGCTCTCAGAGAGAACTCTCAGAAGACTCAACTGAAAAGATCTCATCACACATATGCTCCAAGTGAGTCTGATCAGAGAGATCCAGAACTGAAACCAGAACTCAAGTCATTCACTGAAAACTATTGATCATCTGAACTATTATCCAGCCTCCTTTAACTCTGACAAACACTTACTGTTCCACTGCTGAACTGAAGTTAGGAGGGAAATTCTTTGACCGGTCCATCCTGAAGGACACACAGCTGGATCCAGAATCAGGTCCAGATCCAGGTGGTTCCTGTGAAGAATGAAGGTTGCTGGTGTGAGTGCTGAGCTCTGACATGGAGAAGAGTCCTGGGACAGTTTGCAGATGTTCATCTCACCTCTGAGCTTTGCTCTGGCTCTCATCTTCCCCACACAGAGTGCTTTTAGAGGGAGGGCTTCTCCCTCCTGTGTGTCCTCACACTGATCCATGCTGCTGGATTCACTGGATCCCACACACACCTTCATCCTCCATCTGCAGAGGAAACCCTCATCATCATCATCGAGGAAGCTGCTGAACATCAGCTGCTGCACTTCTGCTCTCCCTCCACCAGATGGAGACATGAGCTGCAGCAGCAAACACTCCATGATGAGCAACATTTCAGTCATTCAGTCACTTTGACAAAGAAACCACAAACTTCCTGTTTCTACAATTCAGGAAACATGAAGCCCATCCAGAAAAACAGACAGAAATCAAAGAATGAGCTGAAAGAAAGAAAGACATGAATTCTTCCTCTCAAAGCTCCAACAGAGACTTTCACATCAACACAGATTTGGGATGCAGGAGAACAGGAAGGTTTGGAATCCCAAATGAAACCTTCATGATGGTGAACATCAGCTGATTGTTGTCGACTTGATCAAGAAGAATCCAACAATGATCGGTGTTGGGTAAGGTACTTCTAATAAGTAATAGATTACTCAGTTACTGGTTCGAAATTATAATTAAATTACTTTATTCATTACATATTTGAGAAAGTAATTTACTTTTTTTCTACTCATCTACAAATTCTCAAGGAAAAAACAGCTTTATACAAAAAGATTCTCTTGTTTTTCATTTAACAGGGTTCCTTGGAAAAAGAGATTTTTTATTTCAACAGGACTTATCTGGTTAAATAAAGGTAAATAAATACAAATATAATAATTGTACATTTTTGAAGCTAAAACTTTGTCCAAGTTATGAACATGGTTGAAGACGTAACCTGGTTTCATATGAATTCAGACAACAGTGAAAAATGACACAAAGAGAAGTTACTGTTACAACATATATGGTCTGTGCTACAGATCAAAGTCAGATGTGAAAAATACAGTTACATCTATATTTATATCTATATTCACAAAGAAAACACAAAAAATATGAAATGCCTCCATGTTCATTCTGGCTGAATCTATGTTTTCTATGACAACAGTGTTTGTCAGATAGTGGGGATCCTGCAGTTATGAGTTGATGTCAGTGAACAGAAGACACCGTCATCTCTTTAAGCTTAAATAATCAGTCACTGAAAATGACAAACCCTCTGTCTCTGGTGCGTTCACTGAGCTCCGAACATCCGAAACAAATCAAAGCAGTTTATCAGAGAAAATGTCAAACACCAGAAGAACTGATCAATTATAACTGATTGTTTTATTGTGTCGACATTTGTTCTTATTTAGCTGTGGATTGTATAAAAAATAAAAATATAATAAAACATTGTAATGGACTGAATTGTGTGTCTGTTTGGGAACACTAAGGGTCCGGAGCTCAGTGAACGCACCAGGGGGGTTCTGTCAATCAACCAGTTGTCGCAGACTTTAAATAAATAAAGGGAGGGGCTGGTGCATGAGACGGAATGAAGGCGTTTGAGGAGAGTTTTAAATAAAAAAATAAAATTAAAAAGATGTTAATAAAGTTACTGATCATTTCTAACTTGATTTATGTTTTTTTCCTTTTTGTATTCTTTAATGATAATAAATATACAATATTTTGCAGATATAGTTTTGATTTGAGCAACTTAAATAATGATAGTTGCAGCAGAAAGTTGTGGGTCAAGTTTTTCAAAGGGGGGTGTAAGAGAAAATAACTGAGAAACACTGCATTACAATGCGTTTCGTCTGTCCTTAGTGCACAGTTCTGTACAGCTGTGAGTCTACTGAACTATACACCCCCACCCCTACGGAGCGCAGTGACCTCAAACCAACTCATACTGACCGCTAGTCACGTGCAGCTTAGAGAAGAAAAATAAAGTAAGACAGAATGATTCAATATAGAAAAAAAAATGGTTTTCAGGAAGGATCCGGCTCTTGTTGATCACAATCACAGAGCAGCTTTAGAGGCGTTTTGCTATGGAGAGAAATAAGTATCAGTCTAATTTGTACGTGTGTAATTCTCGATTTTCTGTGTAACTTTGGATTTGTACGTGGTAATTTTTGACTTGTGACTCATGCAATACATTTTGTGCATAAGTACAAAAATTACAAAATTAAAAAAAAATACAAAATACAATTTCCACATGCACAACTTACAATTACAACAGCTTGAAACTAACTACATGCACCAAATTAACAAATACGCACGAATGGCTTGTAACGCCACACAAAACCACATTTACACACAAATCTCATGTGAGACTCTTATGGAGTAAGGAAACTGTCAAAAAACATGTATCATAAAGATAAATGTGTATTCATAAAGAAAAAAGTTGTGCACAAATTTATATTTTGTGCACAACTTTGCAGAAGCTCGAGCAGGCGGCAGAGGGATTCCTGTCTCTCTGCTGCTGCCTTTGTTTGCATAGATTCGTTCTCATCTGCCAGAATTTGTTTCAGTCTCAGTCATGTTCTGACAGAGGGAACGGACCTCGACACAACACATTTATTGCTGCAAAATGCATGAGAATTGTTTTTTGTCCTTTTGACTAATGACACTGGTTTTTTACAAAACACCTCACGCTTGCACTTTGCAGACGGTCCCTTACTTCCAGTTACGTAAGGCGCTGCAGCTGATCTTCCATGGAAAAGGCTTTTGCGATCGTTTGCTCGTTACATGGGCCGTAAAAAATGACAATGACGCATTTGTGACATTTTGTTTGTTTAGTCACCTGTTCGGAAAAACCTCTTGAGCTGCTTTAGGCAAGACGCTGGAGAAATATTGCCGTTTATCGCTGAATGTCGAAAATGAAACTAACTTAACCTCGTTTCTTTAGCTCCAAGTTGAGAGTGAAGAGGAGTTTGCAGAGAAAGAAGAAGAAGATCTTCTCCAAACATTCCCAAACAAACAGTCAAGTTAGTGAAGACAAAGTTCCAGAAACAAACTCACTTCAGTTTCTTCAAAGAGCTGAAGAAGAAGAAGAGTCTCCTCTCACCGTGTCAACGCAGCTGCAGCTGTCAGTCTACCAAACTATGCACCCCCAACCCTACGGAGCGCATTTGAGCTCAAACCAACTCATACTGACCGCTAGTCACGTGCAGCTTAGAGAAGAAAAATAAAGTAAGACAGAATGATTCAATATAGGAAAAAAAAACGGTTTCAGGAAGGATCCGGCTCTTGTCGATCACAATCACAGAGCAGCTTTAGAGGCGCTTCCTATGGAGAGAAATAAGTATCAGTACAATTTGTACGTGTGTAATCCTCGATTTGTGAAACACACAATACATTTTGTGCATAAGTACAAAAATTACAAAACTAAAAAAAAAACAAAATACATGCACATGCACAACTTATAATTACAACAGCTTGAAACCAACTACATGAGCAAATTAAAAAAATATGCACGAATGGCCACACAAAAACCACATTTACACACAAATCTCATGTGAGACTCTTATGGAGTAAGGAAACTGTCAAAAAGACATGTATTCATAAAGAAAAATGTGTATTCATAAAGAAAAAGTTGTGCACAAATTTATATTTTGTGCACAACTTTGCAGAAGCTCGAGCAGGCGGCAGAGGGATTCCTGTCTCTCTGCTGCTGCCGTTGTTTGTGTAACTAACTTTGGTTTCTTTAATTTGGGGAGAGGGGTGTCCCTCCCGGGTTACCGTAGAATCCAGGGAGGGTGGCAAGTTCAGCCACAGGAAGTTGTTCTGTTGAATGTGAATGTGGTGTCATTTATTTTTACGCAGACAAGTGAACCTCCCCCTTTGCTCGGTTACACTGGTGGCAGCGTGGACTTATTTCGTCATATATTACCGCTTTGTAATTTTTCTCTCCGTTTTTTTTTTTTTTTCTTGAAATAGTGAGTTTGGGACTCAGTTAGCCTGAAGTTTTTCCGAATTCCGCTAGTTTAGCTCCCAGTTACTGCTAGTGCAGCTTAAAGTTCCCGCCAGTAGCATGTTGCGTGGGGACGAAGATCCCTTTAAGCCAATTATGCACCCAATTCGCCGACGGCTCCGTCCCGGGACGTCAAAGTGGACCTGCCCGCTTCATTCGCCGGTGACGGGATTCCTTGGCTGGGCAAGACAGCTGGAGGTGGCCGTCAGAACCATGGTGGGACATGGCGGTCGCGGTGATGATGAGCTGGCCAGAATCCTCCTGACGCGCCTGAGCAAGTCTGCTTTCCTTTTGTGGGACAGCCTTCCCGATGTGATTAAATCGGATTACAATGCCGCAAAAGAGAGACTTGGTGCTGCATTTGGACAGAGACAATTTATGGAATCGTTTCAGAGCCAGCCTGTCGGCTCCGGACCAGAGCTCCCGGTGAAAGTTTGGAGGTTTACGCGGCCGATGTGCTGCGGCTGGTGGCGGCAGTGTTCCCGGAGTACGAGACAGCGGCGCAGAGAGTGGAAATATTCAGACGCTTCCTCGCTGGTCAAGATCCCGCTTTGAAGGCCAAGTACCTGGAGCAGGGGGCGCTGAAAGGTGCGAGAACGCAAGAGAAGCTCTGCGGAAGGACTGTGCGAGTACTCATGGCGAGCACTCATGGCGCATGCCAGTGGGACAGGTTTACCTGTGCAGTCGGTGTCAGTTACAGATGGTCTTCAGAAAGTTTTGGATAAATTAACAGATGAAATGTGCCATATGAGAATGGAAATGAAGGAATTGTATAATGACAACAACAGACTAAGGGACTATGTTTCGGATCAAGGAGAGCGGCTGCCCCGTTTTTCCTCCCGCGGGCATACAGGGCTTCTCCAGGTAAGCAGTTGGAGATTGAACGTCAGGTGGCTGGGTTGCTGGCGGATGGGTTGGTGGAGAAGAGTTGCAGCCCATGGGCATCTCCCGTGGTATTCGTCAGGAAGAAAGGAGGGCAGTGGGGATTTGCATTGATTTTTACTGTCTCAATTCGGTGACAGTCAAAGACTCACACCCTCTCCCTCGAGTCGATGATAGCCTTGATGCACTAGCTGGCTCAGCCTGGTTTCACTACACTGGACTTTTCAAATGGCTATTGGCAGGTTGAGGTGGCTGAGGAGGACAGGGAGAAGTGGAGAGCCATGCCCATGGGCCTGACCAATTCACCAGCCACCTTTCAGCGCATGATGGAACTGGTGCTGAGGGGCCTCCCCTGGCACATTTGCATGTTGTATTTGGATGATATACTGATTTACAGACAACACTTTTGAGGACCACTTGCAACATCTGGATGAGGTTTTGTCTAGAATACAGGGGGCAGGTCTGAGACTGAACCCCAACAAATGTCATTTTGCCAGAGATCATGTTGTTTATGTGGCTTAATAACCCAGCAGAGAGCCGCACTAAACTAGCCCCACATTGGAAAGGCCCCTACCCGTGTAGATCGGGTTCTGGCTTCAGGTGCGGAGGCCGCTCTGATGTATCGCATTGTCAACCCACTTGACCCACTGGAGCGGGGCCCAGGTTGTACATCACAACAGGTTGAAGCGTTACACTCTTACCCTGCCTGCTGGTTCTCCGGTCAACAGCATGTCCTCTCACCCCAAACTCCACCCCGACGCCGTCCTCTCCGGCAGCAGGTACTTCATTGGGCTCCCTAGGCGATGGGGATCGACATCACAGTGACACAGCCCAACTAAGTCAGGGTGGTGCACTTGGGACAGCCCCGCCAGTGGCAGGATGGTGCGTGCACCATCACGTTATCAGGACTTCATTATGATGTGACATGTGAGGGTTATGTCTTATGGTCAGTGGACCTTTTGTTTGTTTGGTTTTTTTTTGTTCCTTGCGTGTAAGCCACTGTTTAGGCTGACCAATATCCTGTGTTACAGACAATATCGAGTTTTTTTTATTTTATTGTTGTTAGTGGTTCCTGTTTGAGTGACATTTATTAAGGCCATATTGGGTCTCAAATGTTTTTTTTGTTATCTTTCATTTCCCCCGGCCGTTTTAATTTCATGTCATTGTAGAAATGGGGATATTTCTTTTGAAGGGGTGGACGTATGTAACTAACTTTGGGTTCTTTAATTTTGGGGAGAGGAGTGTCCCTCCCGGGTTACCGTAGAAACCAGGGAGGGTGGCAAGTTCAGCCACAGGAAGGAATTCTGGGATCTTTTTTAATTCATAAAAGCAGGTTCTTCACAGTGCAACTACTACTTAACACATTCCATATACAGGTCTGTTTATATTTTGCTTGGTCGAGTTATATCCCAAGTAAACACCACAAACTGCCTTTTAGATCCCATTCCCACTTGACCTTTTAAAACATTTTATGGATTATTGGAGCCAGAGCTTTTAAACTTAGTAAACTGCTCTCTTCAGACGGGCGTCTTCCCTTCTGCCTATAAAACAGTGGTGGTGAGGCCCCTTCTGAAGAAGAGTCATTTAGATCCTAATACTCTGGATAACTACAGACGTGTATCCAACTTACCGTTTTTTAAGTAAAATTATAGAGAAAAATGTCACTACTCAACTGCATGAGTGTTTAAATACCCCAAAACATTTCTGAAAAATATCAATGTGGTTTTAGGACGAACCTCAGTACAGAGACGGCTCTTTTAAAGATTGTTAATGATCTTAGAATTCATTTAGACTCCCAGAAACGTTCTATACTGTTCTGTCAGGACTCGGGCCTCCAGCTCCACCTCCAACCGTCAGAGTGAACCCTCTCCTGAACATTAACCTGCTCTGCTCTCTCCCCCACATCCTCTCCAGCTGTTCTCCATCTCCTCATCAACATCACTCCTCTTATACCCCATCTGGATGGGGTAGAAGTATGGATACATGCTCTTCAAGAATCCATCAAATCAGTTGTGGGGTTCCCCAAGGGTCAATTTTAGGTCCTATACTTTTTAACTTATACATGTTGCCTCTTGGGGATGTCATCAGGCAATGTGGGATTCAGTGTCTTGCCCAAGGACACTTCAACACATGGGTGGGCAAGGCGGGAATCAAACCTGCAATCCTTCGTTCAGAGGCCGACTCCCCTTTCCACTGCACCACGGCTTCCCCATCTTAATATGTAAGATGAGCTTAAAACGGGACAGAAAACGTTTATCATATTTTTTCTTTCAAAGTTAATATTAACACAAGTGTTCAGATTAGTAAAACTACACTTGTTTACAATGTCTCTGGCTAATATAAGTGTTGCATATCGATGAAAAAAACACTCTTATGTGTTTAATATGTGCAAAAAGCCCCGACTAAATGCAAAAACACTCCAGCACCACTTTGTGTTCGTGAATATCCGGTTCTGGTGGAGAACTTCTGCCTAATGATGATCTGGCACCATGTCGTCTGCAACCATGTTCTCTAGTTTGATTTTGCTTTGACATTTCAGAGTTTAGTGTGATGTTTGTGCCACCAAACAGCCAATCACAGACAAGAGGGTTCATGCTGGTTGGTGGAGCTTCTATCCAATCAAGTCGACATATTTATCCAACATGGTGTCTGCTACCGAGGCTCAGAATCCGAACCGGCTCTTTTGCCCTCTGTTTTACCTCTGTGGCTGAGGAAAAAGACATTTTTAATCATTTTAAAGAGAAGTCATACTTTTCTTTTAGCTCTGATTACATTTTATTCCATCAGTTTTGTTAATTTAGGCTTAAGAGCTCCTGAAACAATTTCAATTCATCTCCTGACATTATGTTAAATCAATAAGCTTGTGTGATCTAAAACTCCGCCGGAGCAAAAAAAATTGGTATAAAAGTTTGATCTTCTGTAAGCTCTGTTTAATATTAAAACCCATTTAAATCTCATATTATTTTATGCTGCACAACAATGTGTTTAGATTCTCTCCAGAGGAAAAGAAAATGTGAAGTGGAAAGAAAATTGTAAAAAAGGTTTATAAATAAAACACTGAAAAAAGCAGTTTGCTAAAGTATTTAACCCCCAGAGTCAATACTTTGTGGAACCCCCTTTTGCTGCAATTCCAGCTGCAAGTCTTTTGGGGTTTGTCTCTACCAGCTTTACACATCTACAGACTGAAATCTTTGCTCATTCTTCCTCGCAAAACAACTCAAGCTGAGTCAGATTAGATGGAGAGCGTTTGTGAACAGCAGGTTTCAGATCTCGCCACAGATTCTGGATTGGATTTAGGTCTGGACTTTGACTGGGTCATTCCAATGTGTAGATGAAGGGACAGTGGAAGTGTCTTTGGGGGGGAGGCTCAAAGAAGAGGATGGGGGAAACGATAATGATGGACAGGAGGAGGAATAGGCACGTGGTGCCTCCCAGTGGTCAGCCAAGATGTCTAAATGGATGCCAGGGGCGTTGGTTCTTCATGATGAGGCCGAAGGGCAGCAGGGGTTACTGGTGGGGAGGTTACACCCTTAGTGGCAGTGAGGCGCTATTTTCACCCTTCACTGATGTTGCTCGGGAGCGGTGCAGACAGACGGGTCAGTCCGCTGAGCTTCAGCAGGGGTTATTGGTGGCTTGCTTCTTGGAAGGTGGTATCTTGGAGAAGAGGAACCCTTCTGTGTGAATCCAAGCATCACGCTCAGCAACCTTGACTACGGTCTGCGTGGTCAGGAGGACCTGATAGGGACCCAGCCAGCGCGCGTGGTTCCACTGCTTCCGCTTGAAGCTTCTCACCAGAACAAAATACCAGGAACCATTGAATGAAGTTGGCCGTCAGCAGGACGAGGGAGTGCTGCCACCACCTGGGAGCGGATGCCTGAAAGAGTCTTAGTGAGATTTGCACAAAAGGTCAGAACATTGCTCTCACATAGGGCTGTTTCCGGGGGTGGGACTCCTTGGAGGTCCCAAGCCTGTTTTGGGCGGGGCTGCAAACAAAATTTCAAAAAGACTCAGGTTAGTTTTTTCCACACTTTATGATAATAATAATACATTTTATTTATATAGCACCTTTCAAGATAAAAAAACACAAAGTGCTTCACAGTAAAACACAGATTAAAACACAGATTAAAATACAGAATTAAGAAAACAGTAAAAAGATGTGTTTTTAGCAGCTTTTTAAAAGAAAGCTCTGAGTCTGTGGATCTGAGGCTGAGAGGGAGGGAGTTCCAGAGAGATGGAGCCACTGCTGCGAAGGCTCTGTCACCTTTGGTTTTTAGACGGGTTCTCTTGACCAACAGCAGACCCTGGTCACATGACCTCAGGGACCTGCTGGGAGTTTACGGCTGCAGCAGGTCTTTTATATAGACTGGAGCTTGGTTGTTAAGAGCTCTGTATGTCAGAACCAGGATTTTAAACTGGACTCTGAAGCGGATGGAGAGCCAGTGCAGCTGGATTAGTAACGGAGTGACATGAGAAAACTTTGAACGTAATTTGGCAAAGTTTTTTAAATGCTAAAAACAAGAACAAACAAGCAGCCTAACATGAGAGTCCAGAGACAAAACTGGGTCCAAAGTTAACCCGAGGTTCCTCACAGAGGGCTTAGTGAAGGAAGCGAGTGAACCGAGACTCTGGACTGTCTGAGGGAGGTGTTTGTCAGGAGCACAGATGAAGACCTCAGTTTTAGTGTCATTAAGTTGGAGAAAGCTGTTGTTCATCCAAGACCTGACAGAATCCAAACACCTAAGTAAAATCTGTATTTTACAAACATCCTGAGGTTCAAAAGAAACATAAACCTAAATATCATCAGTGTGACAATGGTAAGAAATGACCTTAAAAGAGCTTAAAATATGCTGCAAATGTTACACGGCTAGAATGATGGGCCAACTCACTCTCTGTGCAACACATTTAATTTTTGGTGACACTGCAAAACATGTCCAAAAAAATCACTGACTGGAGCACACTGGACCACGTTCTCTACAGTCATGCTCACCACGTACTGACTAAGCTTCTTCTACTAACGTCAGCTACTTATGGATGGAACTCCAAGCGCCCTCTGCTGGTGAAAGTACGTACGGACTCAGAAACCCTTCTGCAACACAAACTATGGCAGTTTAGATGGGCATAACAGTAATGTTACTGATTGCTTCTAAACTTGACATAAAGCTTAATTTGGGGGGGGGCAACTATTTTTAAATGCCTGTTTCAATCACACAGCGTCACACAAAGGCAGCAGATAGAAAATTAACAGTAAAGGTCCCAGAACAGACCCCTGTGGAGGTCAAACAGCAAACAGCCAGTTGAGCTGAGAGGAGAATGGCATCCAGAAGATCTGCAAACAAAGAATGATGTAAAATGAGTTTACCATCAGATTTGAGAAACCCACGACGTTTTCAAAGGGCAACCAAAATCAGGAACTACACCAAAAGCGTAGCGAGAGTCGGTGTAGATGTTCACCCATTTGTTGCAAGAATACACACACCAGTGAGAGCAACAAGCGCAGATGCTAGTGCTGAGTAATGAGACGGCAGCGGTTCGGCCTCCACAGTGTCATGATCAGAACATACAGCATAGCCAGCGCGGCAATGGCCAGCGAGTGGAACCAACAACATAGAAGACACGATCAGAATTAGACAAAGAGCTGTCCAGCAGGTCAGCTGTAGGAGAGCAGCTGAGATTTAGCTCAGCCATGCAGACATGAGGGGTACCTTCCTCAGGAGGAAAAGAGCAGCGAGTTTTAGGATGTTGCAGCGTTCAACTGTGATCAGAGAGTTCAAGCAGACACGTGTCGTATCTGAGAAATCTGGGCAACAAGAGATGAGAGGTTCTGTGTTCCGACAGAATCATGTGGACTTCATGAGGGACCAGCAGTGTCAAAGGTCAATATCCTACTAAGTCATGTGACGCTGTGAGAGTCTTCTCAGCTGCTGCGATCGCACAAAGACAGCATGGAAGTCCAGCAGCAACCGGATCCAACTCACTGGAAAAACAGGCCTGGAAAAACAGGCCACTGGTCTCAGGGCGCCACCACGATCCTGCAGGAGAACACAAGTCACACCAGAGTTACGGTCGTCCACAGTCTGTGTGAATGGTCTGAACTGGTCAGGGAGTCCTACAGTCTGTGCTGACTGTGGGGCTTCCCTAAGAACACAAAAGATTTGGCAGCTTCGTCAGTCCAGTCAAGGTTAGTTGTCATGGCTTTAGAACGGATGAGCTCAACAAGAGGTTTGGATAGTTCTGAAAGTTGGGATCAAAGGCTCTGCACAAACCACCAACCAACAAACGACAAGAGCTGGTTAACTGTCTCTGGTCAGGAAGGGGAGCAGGGGCGGTCACTCGGGGGGCCAGGCCCACGGCTGCAAGCTGGAACAAACAGAGCTGAGCACAGTAAAGGGCTTCTGTCTTTTTTTCCATGACTCTGTGTTTGGGCCTGTCTGGTCTGCTGATGATGTGCAGGACAGAGCCTGTCAGCCATACAACCTGAGAAATCTGTCCATCTGACGCAGGAAGGTTTGGTGGCTTCTGCCAGAGATGAACAGATGCCCTCGAGGAAGCAGCTCTTCAGCAGGGCTTCATATGGAGTCATCTGGTCTCCCAGATAGATTGAGGGGCGGGGCATGCAGCTGAAATCCTCAAACACAGTTTGGAGATGGACTGGACAGTCCTCTACAGGCTCACCTTCTTTCTGGGTGCAGTTGTTGTCATTCTGGGCGGTGCAATGGTCATTCAGCCATGTGTTGCAGTTTCTGTCAGCTTGTGAGCTCTTTGCATCTGCGTTCATCCACCCAGGAGTGGAGGGCTAGAGGTGCTCAGTGAAATTGTCAGGGATGGCAGAAAACTGTGCTGGACTCGTCTGATTTGGCATTATGCGAGCTGGTTAAGAGGAAGTTGGAACAAAGTCACGCACAAACTCTCTTACTGTCTTTGTCATGACTGCACCTCCTCATTCACGCTTAGGGAGATGTCTGGACACTGCCATGAGGTCGTCTGTGTTCCAGGGGCGCTACACATAGGCTGGGGCTCCTTGGGGCCCTGCAACCTGCACCATGAGAGCCTGGATGATTGGCTCTCCCAGACAAAGTCCGCAGCCCAGAGTGGTGGGTGAGAAGTTTGCTCCTGGTCTTAGGCTCTGTGTTTGGGGATAGCCAGCAGGTGATAAAGTCATCTGGCTGAGTCCTTCCAGGCCGCTGAAGGACATTTCTGCTGTCCTTGAATCTGCAGCAGCTCCTTTCACAACTTGATGCTGAAGGGAGGGGCGGGTGGCTGGCGTTGCTGCTCAGCTTGGAGCGTGAGGAGAGCTGGGTGGGGCAGAGCTGAGGCTGAGGTGCCGACAACATGGACAGCTAGGGGTTAGGTTGGTAAGGCGGAGAGATGGAGTCCATTAACAGATCCAACCTGGTTCCCCGTGAAGCCTGCGGAGGAGAATAGAGAGAAGTTTCCGTTTTCAACACAACGTGCTGTCTTCCCTTTTTCTTTTCAAACATTTTATCTCTTTTCCATATTAAGGTTTTTTCTAACTGTTTTAGCTCAGGGAAGCCAACATTGTTACACCAATATGACACAAATTCATAGACATCAGAACCAAGTTCATCTTTCTTTTTTCTTTTTTTTTTTACTATATGCACTAGAGTTTCATAATCTTCATGACAGGAGAATCCTCTCCTTCTGGCTTGTCCGTTGTTACCCCACCTTGACTGTCTGTCTGCTGCGTCTCAGGAGTGTTTTTTTTTTTTTGTTTTGCAACAGTCAGCTCATAATCTTGCTTCATTGATGGGACGCCAAATATTCGATCTAATCAGACGTTGCTGGTAAATTCAATCTGCTCTGGTTACACACACTTCCCTGTTAACCCACAATGCTTTGGATCAGAGCAACGGACCATGGACCCCTTTACTCGTAAGCCTAAGTGAGGTTGAGGATGAATCACTAAGATTCAGGCGGCGCCTGCCCCATTGGTCTGAAACTCTGACGAAACAACTCAGAGAACCCATGTTAGTCACACCAATAAATCATAAAATCACAACATTCAGGACCATATTTCTCTTTCATAAACGTTATCAGACTTGAGTCTGGCCTCGGACTTTGTTTCCCATTTGCATTACCCAGTGGGTGACAGTTCTAGTAATACCTGGTCTTGCATAAGCTCACAGGACTCTTTTATAATAATGGGTTTCAGCAAATGTGTCTGTGTTTACAGAAACCACTTGACTTATTTCAGGGGCAAAAGCCGGATGTTATTAATATTCCAAATTAACCTATGCAACAAATACAGAGCAAAATGTCTTAGAATGGAATCTTCCTCACCGGATCTGTCGGTCCACCAAAGTCCAATGATTCCGTCACGGCCGATCGAGACGCCGGACCACAGTCCCCGTCACTCTTCAATTAATTGAGGTTGAGGATGAACCTTCACCGCCTGCAATCTTCTCTCCAGCAACATTAAAGGCTTTGTATATACAGAGAACCAAAAATCAAGCAGAAAAAAAGAGCTGCAGGATGACCTCCATTGTTTTTGTTGTTTTTTGCCGTAGTTACACTACTATCACACAAAGCTACGCAATCGGTCTACACCCCGCATGCACCGTGATGATCCACCTTGGAGTGGAAACACTCAGCTGAATTGCCTTGACCGTTCTAAACCAGAATGGACGTACCGTACCGCTCAGTGGACACAAGGCTTTAATATGCAGAAGAAAATAGCACTTTTAACTGTTACTGTTAATCTGTCCTTTGAATAAATTTGCTTCTGCAGATGATCCTGTCTGACAAGAACACAGAATCTTATTTTTAAGAACTCCTTAGCTTTTGTCCAAAGTTTAAAACCTGTTTTTAGGTAAAAAGATGTTTTTCTCTGTATATTTAATGTATCATTTGTTTATTCATGAAAAAACTATAGTTTATCAATGCAATTTATAATAGTAACATCATGTAATGTCACACTGGACATAATAAGAATCTGAGGCTATTTTTTTATTTACAATTTTCAAACAGGCTGGTTGCTACACTGACATAAATAATACAGAACCCTTAATTTGGCTTTTGCTGCTCCTTCTGGGTTCAGCTCAGAGAGAAATGGACCTGACTGTTTGAAGACTGCTGAATCCTGGTTGAACAGCACCAATACAAAGTCTTGCCGTCTGCTCCAGGCACGGTGTATGCAAGACAGAGACACTTGATTGGATAGAATCTAGACCAATCAGCATGAACCCTCTTGTCTGTGATTGGCTGTTTGGTGGTATAAATATCATGCAAAACTCTGAGATGTGAACGCAACATCAAAAATAGGGAGAAAGCCAGATGCGAGACAAAACGTCTGAAAACATTTGTGTCACAAAAGCAAAAATACATTTTAAAAACAAAAAAAAAATGCTGAAAGCAAATATTCAATATTTTTATTTGCTACTTAGAAAGTTTTGTTTTTAGAACTGAACCTTTTCTTTGTAATTTAGTAAATGTTGATCTGAAAATGTGACTGTTGTTCTGATGATGATGGTCTTCTAGATGGTTGTCATGTCTGAAGTCTGAAGTCCTAATGAACCGAATTGAGACAATGAAACTGAACTGAACCAAATGAATGACATGGGGAACCTGTGCAGGTGTTTTGAGTTTAGGAGATAATTAGTTGGTGAAACTCAGTTTAAAACATTCATGTCTTGCAAAATGTGGGAAGATTTCTCCACATTATCTAGATTTTAGAAATCCGGGTTTTGTGGGTTTCGTGAGCTTGAACCCCAATTTATGTAAAAAAATAGAGCTGAGTGTGAAGCAGCTGGATGAAGGTCAGCACCGCTAAGTCTGAGACCATAGTTCTTGACTGGAGAAAGGTAGTTTGACCTCTCTGGGTGAGTGGAGTGCTCCTACTGCAGGTGGAGGAGGATAAGTATCTTGGGATCTTGTTCACGAGTGAGGGAAGATGGGACCATGAGATCGACAGGCGGATTGGAGCAGCCTCCATTGTTATGCTGTTGCTCTACCGGTGGTGAAGAGATCTGAGCTGGAAAGCAAAGCTCTCAATTTACCGTTTGATCTTTATTACAGAACTCACCTACAGTTGTGAGCTCTGGGTCAAGGCCAAAAGAATGAGGAACAGAGTACAATCGGCTAAAATGAGCTTCCTCTGTTGGGTGGCTGGACGCTCCCTTAGAGATATTTTGAGAAACTCGGTCACCTGGAGGGAGCTCAGACTAGCACCGCTGCTCCTCCTCATGGAGAGGAGCTAGTTGAGATGGCTCTGGCATCTGGTTGGGATGCCACTTGGACGCCTCCCTGGGAGGTAAACTGAGCATGTCCCACTGGACGGAGGCCACAGGAAAAACCAAGGACATGCTGGAGAGACGACCTCTCTAGGCTGGCCTGAAAACGCCTTGGGTTTCCCCAGAGGACCTGGAGGACGTGGCCGAGGAGAGAGAAGTTTGGCTATCTTTGCCACCCGGATGACAGGAAGAAGATGAATAGACAGAAACAATAAAAAATGTGTTTTTTACCTAAAGGGTTTTTATCCAGGAGCTGTAGGTTTCCTCTGACCCAAAAAACGTTCCATTCCCCTAATTCTTAAAACTAAATGCAACCACATGAAAACACAATCCAGTGGTTGATATGTCCCTGCAGCAGTGCTTGGCAGTCGGGGACAGTACTTTTGGACGGGTAGACTGGGGAGGTGGTCCCCTTTTCTAGAATGGGGACTTCAACTGCCGTTCAACTGCTGTTCAGCCCCCGTTCAACCGCCGTTCAAACTGCTGTTCAACTGTCGTTCAACTGCTGTTCAACTGCCGTTTAGCGCCCGTTCAACTGCTGTTCAACTGCCGTTTAGCGCCCGTTCAACTGCTGTTCAACTGCCATTCAGCCTCTTTCAACTGCTTTTTAACTGCCGTTCAACTGCTGTTAACTGCCGTTTAGCGCCCGTTCAACTGCTGTTCAACTGCCGTTCAGGGGCCCGTTCAACTGCCTTTGAACTGCTGTTCAACTGCCGTTCAACTGCTGTTCAACTGCTGTTCAACTGCTGTTCAACTGCTGTTTCAACTGCCATTTGAAATGCTGTTTAGCGCCAGTTCAACTGCCGTTTAGCGCCCGTTCAACTGCCGTACAACTGCTGTTTAACTGCCATTCAGCCCCGGTTCAACTGCCGTACAACTGCCATTCAACTGCCGTTCAACTGCCGTTTAGCGCCCGTTCAACTGCCGTTCAACTGCCGTTTAGCGCCCGTTCAACTGCCGTACAACTGCCGTTCAACTGCCGTTTAGCGCCCGTTCAACTGCCTTTCAACTATCGTTCAACTGCCGTTCAGCGCCCCCAATGAATGGATGGATGGATGAATGGATGCATTTACCTATGGATGGATGGATGGATGGATGGATGGATGGATGGATGAATGGATGCATTTACCTATGGATGGATGGATGGATGGATGGACGCATGGATGGATGGACGCATTAATGGATGGATGGATGGATGGATGGATGGATGGATGGATGGATTCAAGGAGGGGTCCTGAGGAAGCGCTAGATCCAGGTTCTACATGAGAGAGGCACCGCTGCAGAACTCAGACCCACCTTGAACTGTTTCAGCTGAGCAGGAGGACCCTGTCACAGTGGTGAGTTTTCATTTCTGCTTTCAAAAAGTTCCAGCATCCTGTTACCAGCGTCTGTTTGTGTCTCCAGGTTCTCCTGTGGCAGAGAAAGTGGGAGAGAGCTGTGCCGGAGCACCAAGCTGGACTCCTCCCTGCTGCTCTGGCTGTTTAAAGGCTGTCCTCTCAGGAGGGACTAGTAGACAAGAAGATGCTGGAGGAGACGTTGCCCCACCATCATCACCACACTCTGCTGCATCTCAGCTCCTCGTCCTTTGGTCTCCAAAGCTGCACGGTCTCTTCTTCTTGTGGATGTGCCGTGGAGCACCGTCTTCAGGAGAGAAAGACAGTGGAAGCAGCAGCTGCTGCTGTACCAGAGCGAGGACCTCCACCAGAGACTAAAGCCAGCGGCAGGTGGTGCTTTAACCCCTGCAGCAAGTGTGACCGCACATCCAACGCTGCCATGACTGTGCAGCTGGATGTGGGGTCACATGAGAAAAAAAGACTGACAAAAAAGACTCTAAAGGCAATAAAAGTTTATTTCATTGAAAAATAAATGTTTTCAATACAAAGTTTGTGTTTTTCACTGTTTTTTTCTGAACGAGCAGCTCTGAGTTGTTTAAAAATTGGCTTGAATGAAGGTTTGATCATAGAAACATTTGAAAGAACAGGATTTAAAGAAGAATTAAACAATTCAACATCCTAAGAAAAGAAGTTTGCAACAAATCTAAACGCATAGACTGCACTTTACAAGCATAAACACAACATGAGATTTCTGAAGCAAAGAAAGCAAAATAAAAGCAGTGAAGAAGACGGCATAAACAGAATCTTTACAATGACTTGTGGATCCACATCTTCTCTCAAAGCTTATGCTTTAAAAAAATGATCCCTTTGGCTTCAAGTTGTTCATCAAATCTGAAAGAGAAGCAGAAAACAACACAAACTGTTAACACAAAGACTTCACATCACTTTGAGGCTCTGACTCTGTTCTCAGTCATCCAAAACCCCTTAATCCAACATCTGAGTGACATCATTTGTACCTTATATGCACTTTACAAAACTCCTTTTTTCACGGAAATCATTTCAGACACATTTGTGAACATCTTTTAGATTTTTTTTTAATCTTACAAATATTTCACATCACTTTGAGGCTCTGAATCTGTCTGCAGTTCATTCAAAACACCTCATTCAACATCTGTCACCATCAGAGTTTATTTACAAACTCAGTTTTGCACTGAAATTCTTTTGAAAACCTTTGTATATATTTTACACATTTTTCTGCTGGTCGTTGCTATTTAAAACCTTCTGTTGGGATTGTCGAAGGCGGGTCTCGAACTCGCGACCTTCGCCTCTTGCCCCCCGACGAGCTCCCCCGACGAGCTCCCCCTCCTCCCCTCCTTCTCCCACAGAGAAGAATGGGCACCATCCTCCTTCCTTTCGTGGAGTTCCTCTTCTCTGTTCCAATTGTTTCAAATGTTCCAATTTCTCAACCAATCAGGGAGCCGGATTTGTTCCAATTTCAAGTATCAAACTTTGGGGCGTCCAATCAGAGAGCAGGATTTGTTCCAATTCTTTACGTCCCGCCCACTGTTTACTGTCATGGCTGCCGTCTTGCTGCTCGAACATAAGTCCCAGTTTTCCTCTATTTTAAGGCGACATTGACGGTTTTAAATGTTAGAATGAGATAGATATGTTTGTGGAAATGTTAGTCCTCTTTTCTGTGGCGTGTTTTTTGTAAAAGATGCGTTAATAGATTGTAAAACAGCCGCTGTTTGCTGTTGTCTTTCATTTGCATTAGAGTATCGTTTGAAAAGGTTTCTCGATGTCATTGTGGGTCAGTTACTTATGTTAACCTGTTGCCTATGATCACTGATCACAAAGCAGCAGTTGAACGGCAGTTGAAAGGCAGTTGAAACCGGCGCTGAACAGGAGTTGAACGGGCACTGAATCGCAGTTGAACGGCAGTTGAACGGCAGTTGAACGGCTTGCTTGCTTAATTAGTACATCATAATGACTGAATATAGACGGTGTTCCTGTTATTGGCAGCATCATCAAAAGATAGTTAAACTGTAGTCAAATCTGTCACAGCTGCAGCAGCCTGCAGTTAATCAACTGATTCCCTCCACCTGTTCCTGCTCCTATATATCTCTCCCTCTGTCCTTCATTCTCTGCTGAATTGTTGCTCTACAAGCTTTCAGAGAAATCTCCAGCAGTGTTCATGTTCACCACTCAACCTGACTACCAGCTGCCTTTACATGCACCTGTCTCTCTGCTGCTCAGTTTCTTCCAAGCCTCGTAAGTCTCTGCACCTTCTCCTTTTTGGAAACCTTCCCAGAGATCCCTGGTGATTTTGTGTTGACCTGTGGCATCAAGAATTAGTGACTAAGCCCCAGGATCCTGAGTTTTGCCAAACCCTCTTGGAGTTCATTTTCTCCCCACTGTCGCCTCTACCTGGAGCCACGCCTTCCTCGCCGTACGGAGGACTCCACTCCTCTTCTTCCCTGCAGTCATCTCTCCTCACCTCAGTATGTCAGGTTATTGAATTGTCCCTCAGTCACCGGTATCAGGTTCATGATCAACAGCTGTTTTCATTTCTGTTAATTACCCTAAGTCTATTTAAGTGTCTGGTTTTCAGTTAATCCTTGTCAGGTCATCTGGTTTGTTATGCTCTGTCTCCTTATCGTTTCCCCCATGGGTTTTGGTCATGTTTAAGTTTGTTTATGAAATGTTTTAGTTTACACCACCTAGGCTGGTATCCTGCATTCTGGATCCTTCACCACCACTTTTGTGACACAGGAAGCCTCCACAAAGTTTTTGCCTTCCCTGCTTCAAGCCATGTTTGCCATCATTAAACCTCATTCATAAAGAAAAAGTCGTATCCATAAAGACAAATTTATATTTTGTGCACAACTTTGCTGAAAAAATATAAAAACAACCTTTAGTTTTACGTTTCACATGTCTGTTTTGAATACAACTCTTGCTTGTCTTGAATACGAATTTCTCCTGTTAACAAACTGTCAAAAATACGTCACGGGATCCCAGGCATAAACATCGTACTGATGGTTCCACTCAGGCTTTCTGCGCCTGCGTACTGATAGTTCCGGAGCCCGGAAAATGTCAGGGATGACAACGGGTCTGCGCCCTCTAGTGTTCATTTAATGCATAGGTTTCTGATATAAACAAAAACAATTTTATGATTTCAAACTCGTGAAATGGTCCTTAAACTTGCTAGAAATTGATAAAAAGAAAGGAACGTGGGTATTTGATCATAGTGATGTTTTAGTTCATGTATTTGTATTATTGCATCAAGATTGTTTGTCTCATGTTTTCTGTATTAACATGTTAGCTGTGGACCTTGAACACATCTAAAAGTGGAATAAGTCATAATGAAAATGCAAGATAAAAAAACATATATTTGTATATATACTCTTAACTGTTTACATGTTGTATTGACAGGAATCACTGAACTAATAACATCCCTTCAATCAAGAATATATCAAGTTGTTGGTCAAACTGATTTGGATTTGGACCATTTTCAATATGTTGTGAATCAGGAGGTGTTTATGCTGACATCTGCTCAGACCGTTTTTCCAGTAAAGGAGTGGACATGGGCGACCAAAACTGGACGTTTCTGATGACATGCTGGTCCAAATGATAGAACTGTCCTTGCCTGTGTCTTGTATTACAAACTTGCTGGGAGTTAGTGAATCCACAATCTTCCGCCGCATGCATGATCATGGGTTGTCATCAAGGTCTTGCTACAGCAACTTGTCTGACTCAGAACTGGACAATGTGGTTTTGTTGATAAAAAACAGACTTCCAAATGCAGGATACAGGATGGTCAAAGGTTGATTCAAGCAGAGGGTCACAAAATTCAATGGGAGCGCATCAAAAGCTCAATGCACAGGGTTGATGCTGCTGGAGTTTTGGACAGAGTGATGCACCTTGGATGCATCGTCAGAAGGACATAGTGTTCAACATCCACTGTCCTTAGTACACAGTGATACCAATCAGAAGTTAATACGGCAAATTGTCATTTTCATATTAAAATCTGGTATTAATTACAATTCTAAAAATGTCTTCTCTTTAGGTACAATATTGTCATTTTTGGGGCAATCGATGGGTTCTCCAGAAAAGTGACTGCATGCTTGCTAGAAAGACAGCTTGTGATGCATTATTATTTCTAATAAAAGTTGTTTACATGTTTTTAAGAGCAGATAATGTACCTTGAGCCTGCAACTAATAACAAATCAGAGACTACTCTCACATTTTTCCTGAAGGCTGTGGAAAACTATGACTGGTCATCCAGGTATTTTGTGAAACTCTCTTTTAATTACATTTTTTAAATTTCTTTTGTCTTACATTTTTTTTTTTTTGTAATTGCAGGGTCAGAGGCGATGAAGGTGTTGAAAACGTGGGAATAACTGAAGGCCATGTTTAGTGTAAAAGGAACTGGAAGAGGCAGCTTTATTGCTGGAAAGAGCGTGCACAATCAGAGCTCTTACTTTTTGCACTCCATCAATAATTATCCAAGTTTTTTATACACAAGTGATCAGATCATCTTTTTATGTTAAAAACATAAATATCACTACATTGTTGGCTGTTTTAACTGTTATCTGAAAGAAGTAAAATCACTTCTTTGTCCCTGCTTTTTAAATCTCTGATGCCATCTATTCATGTCTTTAATTGTGTTGCATTAGGATTGAGCGTCTATGGCCTGCATTGATATTACATTTTAAATGAAACCTGTGAGTCTTCTGTCTCTGCAGCCGGTCTTTTGCATGTGTCCCAAAACCCAGAGCTGCTTGGGTGAGACGCCCCCCCTCAGACTTAGAGGGTGATTGTCCCGTCCCCTCTGTGAAGGTGTGAAGTGCATTTGCCAGTCGAGGAAGGAATACATTATGTGCAGAAAACAAATGCAGAATATCAGAGAGATCCAGAAGAGCATCTTCCTCCAGGCTGTGAAGGACTTTATAGTAAAGCTGAGTTACACTTGTTCAAACGTCATGCCGAACTTAAATGTTATTCATATACTTTTCTTAGTATTTAACTTTTTTCACACAAACGACAGAACCTGGGTCTGTTTGGAACTGACTGGGAGACGTTTGACTGCGTCAGGGAAGAACCTGTTGGAGTTGAAGTACCAGAAACTGAGTGTCCTCTGGATCCAGCTGCAGTGGACGCCATCAAGTCCGTTATTAACCCTCTGCGCCGTCTCAGTCATTTGGTAGAGATGTGTTCGTAACAATGATTCAGCTTGTTCAAAGTGTTGCTGGAACAAGTCACATCACTCATTGACTTCCTAAACTGTCACAAAAATCACACATATGTCCCACAATGCTTCTGATCAAATCAAGTGTAACAGCTGTACTTACAAAAAGTTGTCACCTTCCAATGTTCATGTTTCACTTAATTTTGTAAAGCTTTGGAATGAAAAAGAAATAAAAAAAGAAATGTAGTTTTTGTATTTCAAGGTTCCAGGACGTTTGTATGTGACATCTGAATAGTTCATTGCTTTTTTCTGTTGAAACAAAAATGAAAGGACATTACCAATTCTTTAAACGTTTATTTTCTTCAAGAAAAACCAAAGACTCAAAGTAATTACAGAACCAGCTGTTGAACATTTATTAGATAAGAGAGCTTCAAACAACTCTTACAAAATAAAGTAAAAATAGAGTTTAACTGATGCTACCTGTAGAAGCTGCCTAACAAGCTTGATTTAAGAATAAAAAAGCTAAAGATAAAAAAGCTTTTATTGCAAAGAGCATTGCACCAATCACATTTTCAAAGGAAATGATTACTTAGCCTTAAAAAAAGTTCAAAAACCTCACATTTGACCTTCAGTCAGCATGTAAAACACTTTTTAATGCAGAACACTTCTTACAAGAGAACGGCATCTTTAGTTCCAAATTTGAAATGAGCTTAAACTCTATGAAAGCCTTGTCCATGACAGACTGCTGTTTCCATTATGTTTCTGAATTCACTGTAAGTGGTTAAGTGAGCAACTGGGAATGTTATTGTGCGACTACATGCACTTACAGTTGGAGAACATGTGGTGTGATCTTCACCACAGCCGTGGAGACATTTCACAGAGATGACAAAGTCTTTCTTCTCACTGGGAAGAACGGGTTTGTGTCCCTGTCCTGTTATCCACGGCATCAGTTTGACAACAGACAACTGCTGTGAATCATCACCACACAGGTCATCTGTTTCTGAAATACAAATAAAGGTTTCAGTAACTCTGAAGAAAAGTCAACAAATGTAACTACAAAGTGACATAAACACACCACGATCTTCAATTTCCTGTAAAGAATTACAGGATTACCTGAACCGTTTGGCTGCTTCATCTGACCCCGTCTGCTCGGCTGAGCTGCGCGGAGGTTCAAACCACGTCTAACAGTTTTAAATTTTACAACACAATCCTTGTTGCTTCATTTTATATCAAAATTGAAATGTATAAAGAGAACCTGTCATGTAATTGGACTACACATTAAGATGTAATAAATTTTAACTGAAAATTAATTTTAAAAAATACTTTTTAAGCTAATATTTATTAATATTAATTAAATAATATTAATTTATATTTAACTTTATTACATAAACCTTGATGAGAGAATAGATCTTGAATTTGTTCTTACGAGAAACTTCCAGTGTGAATTGTTTTTGTTCACAAAGGATCCAATTGCTTGATACTTGTCAAAATTCAGCTAGAAAACAAAACCAAGATTTAGCCAGATTAAGCAAGAAAAATGAATTGAAAACGTATTATTACAGTTATTTTATTTAGTATTATTTTAGTTCTGTTTAGATCGCATTCTAACCTAAAGTGGATTATTTGATTGATGGTGCGGCCAGTTATCACTGCAACCCGACAATGCGTCGCTGGCCTCGACTGCTGCGGCAAACCAAAGCAATATGTGCTGATCATCACGATAACGCATCAGTTCAGAGAGAAAGTTCACCTTTTACCGCTTGTTTTTGTCCAGAAGATGATCAAAAACATAATTCGTTTTTTTAAAAGTCTGTGCAGTGACATACAACTTTTGAGCTATTTTACCAGAATTTATTTTTAGACACCCAGCAGCCAATCAGATTTTAGTATTTACTCGGACGAAGTGCAGAAACATAATGTTACTTTCTTATGGCTTTATATCAGCATTTGTTTCTTGGAGTTTTCTGCACACATAAAGGTCCTTAGATTTCTGCTCTTCTTACTGTTGATGAGTTTTGTGCACACAAATTACATTTCTAAGATATCTGAGTTAACACTTTACAAAATGAAACATTTCACACACAAATCTGAAGGAAAAATGTATTGTCTGGCCTTTTTCTGTGCAAAAGTCGCATATTGTCTTATAAAATCTAAAAAAACATTGGGATTAACTGAGAATAATCACGATCCTAAAGTGTGATTAATCTTATTATAACTGATTGACAGCACGCATAAAATTCTATGTATTTTATTTACTTACATTTTTTAGACTGTCCAAGAAATTGAATATATAAACTCGATTAAACTGTTGCATTCATTTATATTTTAATCGTTTTTAGTTAACTTACCCTTGGCAAAATATGTTTTCTGACCTCGTCTCTCAGGCCAAAGAGGATAACTCCAGCCACATAGTGACTGAGAATGTAAATCTTGTTCCCCAGATGTAGCTCACTTGTGGTTACATGAAGCAGGCTCTCAATAACCTTCATAGAATTTTACATGGAGACAAAGTATTTACTTGTTGTTAAATATGATGCCTTAATCAATTATTGCTTGGCTACTCAGTAAGGTTTGCTGCTCACTCAACTTTTTTTAAAGAAACTAGACTACATGTATAAATCTCTGAATAAGCAATTCCAATTTTGTGTCATTAAAAAAAAATCTGTGCTTTCTAACACTTTAAATAAAAAATATATATATATGATGAGAAAAAGTCTACATCACCCCTATAGTAAAAACAGTATAAAACATGACTTTCAAAGAAATGCCCAAAAACATAAAGAACTAAATAACATATACTAATTTACAAACTGTAGTCAGAGGTAGTTAAAATTACTAATTAGTCATTTAAAAATACAACATTAACTATTTACTTTTAATGCAGAATAAACAATTCAAATGAACAAAAACATGTTTACGAGTGTTGTTAGAACATGCTTGGGTCTATGTAACATTAATACTACTCTAATCAATATTATTTTATTTGTCCTTTTAAATAAATGGTAAAAAAAAGTGTTTCATTCTTCCTATGCAAATAACACAAATAATAATAGATAAATTATAATGTGTAAACATGTTTTATTTTGTCATCCTTCCTTACAAACACTTACCTCGCCTACAATCCATTTGTGGGGTCTTAGAGTCAGTAGTTCACTGTGGTGTATAGTAAATCTGTGTTCACTGATTTGTGAGGGTTTCACAGAAACAACCACTTCTGTTTCACTTTGATTCCATAGCTTGATGAGCTAGCAATACTCAAAAATAAAAGAAAAATTATAATAATATATTTGTATTAAAAATATATTGAAACATCTGCTAAGTAATAAATGGAAACTTTTTGAATTTTTTTGCCAGTTGCATGTGGTGACGGAACATGTTTACTGTTACTGTTGGGAACATTATTATAAACTTCATATTATATAGCTTTATACTAACAAAATTAGATGGCATACATCATCAATTAATTCTCGGGAAAATTATTGTCAATTAATTGTAGTTACACAATGTCATTATTACGTAAAATAATAATAGGCAATTGATTACAAATACTTTAGTTAACATACTTCTTTGAAACAACACTGTTCACAATAACTTAAGAATAGTGTGAGAGACTCAGTGGATGTCAAACATGTTTGTTTCACTGTAGTAATATTATTGGAGTAATAAACACGCCATATTTTCAGTTTTCAGAATATTGTTCTTCAGAAAAGATATGAAATGTCCATAGCTTATTGTGAACTGTCTTCATTGTAAAAAAAATAATAAATTTACCTGTGAAAGACCTTTATCTTCAGAAAGTTGTACCTAAAGGAGAGACAACCACTGAGACCTACCAGCACCTAAAGGGTCTGTATCGACGTTGGATTAAGCCAGACCAGTGCAGCATGTAGGACATTGGTGAGGTCATCGTATTCGAGCAGCTGCTGAAGATGTTTCCACTTGACTTTCGTACGTGGGTTAAGGAGCAGGAAACCTAAACATGTGTTAGCTTTATTAAGGTGCATTCAAAACCGAACACAATTCGCGCGGCAAAGGTGGCCAGTTTCAATGTAAAGTCAATGGTTCTGTGGCACAAAATGAGTGGCAGACAGTGCAAAACTCTGGAAAACAGCACAAATTGAGTAACGGGGCGCGAACTGAGTGGCCTCTGCAGCTTGCCAGCGTTTAAAAATATTTGAAACTCTGAGGAGGTGGTTGCGTCTCAACCAATCAGGGACTCAATTCCAGGCACATGATGTTTTTCAGTGAAAGCGGGGAGAAAACATCCAATATGGTTGATAGATCCACAGCTCTCCTGAATTTTTTTTCATTTTCTTATCCCTTCCGGGCAGTGGAGTTTCCAGATCCCGTCCCGGTTACTGTTGAGTGAAGGTGGACTCTAAGGAGTCTAGAGAGAGTCTGTCGCAGGACCTATGGAGCTGTAGTGAACACGCTTACTATGCCGGCTCCTGGGAGAGCAACTGGCAGCCAGACAGAGGACCACTGCTGGATGGGAAAGCAGTCTGCTCAGGCCCTCCTGAACTTAATGATGTTTTTCTTATTTTCATTGAGACAATAAAAAGTCCCCTCATTTAACTCTTGATTTTGTTTTTTAACTAAGTTAACGCTAACATGGACTGTTGAATTATCCAGGTACAAGAACTTAGAGGAAAAAAGATTTTGAAAATTATTACATAGAATGTTTTAGTGAGAAAATACAGTTGGTTTATAGAGAATTATGAAAAAACTGTTTAACTTGCGTTGTCATCTCTCCTCGCGCCGAAGTCGAATAGCTTGACCAAGAGGTGTCGGATGTCTTTCCTCAAATTAAACTACACAAGAACTATTTCCGTTTACGACATTCAGTGGACGTCCATCCGCCATGACGGATTCATCCGCCATTACATGCCTGCAGCTGGGTGTCTCTTTTTCTTTTGTTAAGATAAAGGGTTGAATTACGTCATATCCGCTTCTCGTCTATTTTGAAAATTAGTTTTGTTTTTTTAAAAAAAAACATCACCAGCTTTACTATTTCTTGGCTGAAATTTCTATTTTAAATTTGTAGCATTTTTAAGAGGCCGAATTTTAGTTTTGATGTTTTTTTTTTTTTTTTTGTTAAAAAGTCTCTGCGCGTGACCCGGAAGTTACAGCACGAGGAGCTAGCGGGCTAGCAGCGTTAGCTTGTGTTGACTGGACGGCGGTGTTTTGTTCGGACGTTTGTGAGGTTTCTAAAGACATGTGGGGATACGTGGTTCGATTTGGAACAATCATCTAAATCACCATTAGCTAAAGTGTGGTAAATGAGTGAATACGTGTTGAATGTTAAGAAGTGGCTGTGACTGTGAGAATAGCACATGACCGGAGCTGCTGGTGTTCAGGACTTTGTTGTTTGTGTTAGTTTGAGCTGAAGATCGGAGCAGCTGCAGGAACGATGTCTTCACTTCAGTGTCTGAGAGAGTTGATCAGCGAGCGACTAGCTGCTGCTGCTGAAGAAATCTGCAGACTCTGTGAAGGAACCATCGTCCAGTACGAGGAGGAGCTCTGTCGTCAGCGCAGACTGCTGGATATCATCTGGAAACCACAGCTTCAGCTCCACCAAATAGGTATGTTCACTTCTTCATCTTCTAGAACATTCCGTTAGATCCAGGTTCTAGTGGACCGATGACTGCTTCTGTTGGAGGATTCTGCAGTCGTTCTTCTTTCAGCTTCCTCTTTGTTGCTTCTGACTTTGTGACCCTGGACTGGGGCAAATCTGACCCAACAGGACAATAGAGATCCAGGAAGGAGCGCTGTCGCTCTCTTTTCAGCTATTAAACTCTAGAAGCCATCATTGGAGTCCACACTTCTTCTTGTTCTGAATATTGAATGTCTTTTTAGTGTTCCTCATCATCTCTTCCTCCCTCTCCTCCTGTCTGCTTCACCTTCAGCTTCCTGAAACTCAATAGTGATCAAACTGAGCGACTTCTTGTCGGTTCCAAATCCATCCAAAGTTACAAGTTTGACTCTTTCCATACATTCCTCTTTAGTCTCTTCCTCCCTGCAGGTTAAAACGTGCGATCTGTTCTAAATACCACTAAAATAGAAATGCAGAAGAAAAAAACTAACCCTTAACAAAACTATGAGTAACTTTAATTGTATATTTATACTATTCTTAGTTATTTAAATATGTCATTTCATAAGGAACACAGAGTTACAGTTGTTAACTATGAAGATAATAAAGTGACTTTGGTTCATAATTCCTAGGAAAACAAACCAATCCTTGTTGTTCTAGTCCTGTACTATCTCCTCACATAGATATGTGTACTTTGACTGCAAAGCTTTTTGTTTATTATTATTATTATTTTACTGCACACATAATATAATGTTGCACATTTGAAGTTAAACTAAATCCATTTTGTGCACAATTTCTGGGCCACATTTGTATATATTTATTGTGTCACCTCTGTACTTTCTCCTCACAAATATGTGGGTACTTTCACTGTAAAGTTTTTGAAATACTAGTACTTGAACATTGCTTTCTATCAATCAGTCAGGCTTTACTTGTTGAGCACTTTGAATGGACATTTGTACAGCCCAAAGTGCTTTACAAGTTAAAAAGAAAACACGATCGAGCAAAAATACCAGAGTGAAAAGCACAAGACAAGGAACAGAAATAACAAAATCAAACAAATCAAAGGTTAAAACAATAATTAACATAATAAAAAAAAAATCAGTAAAAATGTAAAAGGTTCAACAGGAATTCTTTAAAAGCTAAATTAAAAAAGTGTGTTTTTATTTGATTTTTAAAAGTCTCCACAGATGTACAGGCTCTCTGATCCTCAAGCAAACTATTCCACAGATGACTGAGACTGGAAAGAGGCCTTCTCATTGGTCTGTGTCCTAGTTCTCGGGACAGTGAAGATTGCAGAGCCTGGTGACTTGAGAGCTCTTGGCGGTTTGTATGGACTGAGAAGATAAAAAAAATCTGAAGGACCGGAACCTTTAAGACGTTTACATACTAAAAAAAATCTTTTGAAATGAATCCTAAAACCGACTGGCAGCCAGTGCAGTGACATAAGGACAGGAGTAACTAGTATTAGTTAAGAGACGTGCAGCTGGATTTTGAACTTGTTGTAATTTGTTGACAGAATGCTTCATAAGTTCAGATAAAGGAGCGTTGCAATAATCAAGTCTCGAGCTTATAAAGGCGTGGATTAAAATCTCAGCACTGGCTCTTGAAAGGAGCGGTGTTTTACATTGGCAATATTTTTTTAAATGAAAAAAATGCAGGCTGTTAAATTTAAAATATAATGTTTAAAATTGAGGTCAGCGTCAAAGGATACTCATTGTTTTTTTGCTGAGTCAGTCACATTCATACCAAGGTTTTGACATTTCAGTCTTGATCCCTCTCTGTCAGCTATGATCAATATCTCTGTTTTGTCCTTGTTAAACTTTATAAAGTTTGCTGCAGTCTTTGTTATCATTCATAAAATGTACAAGTTTGTTGATCAGATTTGGTTTGGTTAGGAGACGCGGAAACGTAAAGCTGGGTGTCGTCGTCATATCTATGAAAGTCCACGCCATGTCCTCCTGATGACATTACCCAGTGGGAGCATATAAAGGTTAACAGAGTGGGGCCTAAAATGGATCTTTGTGGTATACCACAGGTCAATAGATGGATTGTAGAGATGTTAAAAAGGCTCTGTCTTAAGACTTGAACTAGTTAAATACTGTTCCAGTAAGACCAACCATGTTACAGAGTCTATTTAATAAAACTGAATGATCAACTGTCTCAAATGCAGTTGTGAGACCAAGCGGGAAGATTCCACTCTAAAGAAAACTGTTAGCACTCTGGGGGTAAAATCTCAATGGCGAGTGATGTCACCAGCAGATGTCGCATTCTGCAGTGACGGGCGATTCCGCTCCGATGGCCGTGCAAGGGTTGTAGGATTTCTACAAAGGATTTCTAGGATTTCTGTCTCACAAAAGCCAAAGATCTTTTTGAAAAGTGAAGTAGGGATGGGATCCAATTAGGGCTGAGCGATAGTGAATTATTTATATCACAATATTGTTTGGTTTTTTCATATCAATTTAAACACTGTGGCTCATTAGAGAAATGTGTAATCATCAGCAGGTTGTTTAGATTTCAATATTTATTTCCTATCATACTGGATCCTGTTATAAATCGGCATAAATTCCACTGTTTCATCAGCCAAACTAAACGCTGCACAGGTGAAGTGACAGCAGCTGTGGAGTGTTTGTGTCTGGCGTCACGTGTTTATTTACCTCGCATATAGAAGGTAGAGATCAAGAGGACAAAAGAAATTCAACAGAAGAAGCTAATAAACATGAGTAAGTTTACACAAACATTTACTCTCCACACGGTGACTAGCTCTCTAACTTTTATTCACCAAAGAAGAGAAAACGCGCGCGAGAGTTAATTTTGGACCCTTCAAAATAAAAGTTTATCGTGATAGACTCATTTTACTATCGAGAAAAACGGCTGTTGCGATATCAATAGCTGTCATTTTATCGCCCAGCCCTAGATCCAATGGATAAGTGGTTGATTTAATTTAGATTACTTTCTTTAATGTGGGAGTTTTAACAAAAGCAACATTTCCCAGCAGCTCGTCAAACATTATGAAATCATAAGAATCAAAGGTTCCAGTGTAGGATTGTCTTATCTCCAATCGAACCATGTAAGTTCTTTCTATGAAAGAGCCTGTGATCTGCTTTCTAGTCTGAAAGGACTGTACAAGTTGTCAGCTTTGAAGTTGAATAAAATAACTTTGCTGCATAATTCCAGACCTTTACTAGTAAATCCTTGTTCTACTAGTTCTTCACTATCATCTCGCTCTGACTTTTGTATTTTTACTGTATTGTTTTCGAAATACTAGTGCTTAAACTTTGCCGTTTTTGACATAGAATACTGTAAAAGGAGTAAATATTTTATCGTAGAATAAAGCGACTTCAGTACACAATTCCAAGCTTTGACTAGTATGACCTTGTTCTACTAGTCCTGCTCAATTCCTTCACACAGACCTGGGTACTTTTACTCTTTCGTTATCAAAATACTAGTATTCAAACAGCATTTTACGTTCAAAGTACAGTATGTTTTGACAGCCTTTCCTGTAAGTTGAATGAAGTAAATTTAGTGCACAATTACACACTTTAAATAGAATATCAGACTCTGTGATAACATAAATAAAAATTTATTGAAAATTAAATAATCAAAATCGGCCATCACTTTTGAATTGCTGATTAACATAATTATTTAAAAAAACAAACTAATGAAACAGGCCTGGACAAAAATGATGGTACCCATAACTTAATATTTTGTTGCACAACCTTTTGAGGCAATCACTGCAATGAAGCGAGTTCTGTATTTGTCAATGAGCGTTCTGCAGCTGTCAACAGGTATTTGGGCCACTCCTCATGAGCAAACTGCTCCAGTTGTCTCAGGTTTGATGGGTGTCTTCTCCAAATGGCATGTTTCAGCTCCTTCCACAGATGTTCATTGGGATTCAGATCTGGGCTCATGGAAGGCCACTTTAGAATAGTCCAACGCTTTTCTCTCAGCCATTCTTGGGTGTTTTTGGCTGTGTGTTTTGGATCGTTGTCCTGTTGGAAGACCCATGACATGCGACTGAGACCAAGCTTTCTGACACAAGGCAGCACATTTCTCTCCAGAATGCCTTGATAGTCTACAGATTTCATTGTACCTTGCACACATTCAAGACACCCTGTGCCAGATGCAGCAAAGCAGCCCCAAAACATTACTGAGCCTCCTCCATGTTTCATCACCGTAGGGACAGTGTTCTTTTCTTCGTATGCTTGGTTTTTGAGTCTATGAACATAGAGTTGATGTGCCTTACCAAAAAGCTCCAGTTTGGTCTTATCTGTCCAAAGGACATTCTCCCAGAAGCTTTGGGGCTTGTCAACATGCATTTTTGCAAATTCCAGTCTGGCTTTTTTATGATTGTTTTTCAGCAGTGGTGTCCTCCTTGGTCGTCTCTCATGAAGTCCACTTTGGCTCAAACAACGACGAATGGTGCGGTCTGACACTGATGTACCTTGGCCTTGGAGTTCACCTTTAATTTCTTTGGAGGTTGTTCTGGGTTCTTTGGATACAATTCGAACGATCCGTCTCTTCAATTTGTCATCAATTTTCCTCTTGCGGCCACGTCCAGAGAGGTTGGCTACTGTCCCGTGGGTCTTGAACTTCTGAATAATATGAGCCACTGTTGTCACAGGAAGTTCAAGCTGTTTAGAGATGGTCTTATAGCCTTTACCTTTAAGATGTTTATCTATAATTTTTTTTCGGATGTCCTGAGACAATTCTCTCCTTCGCTTTCTATTGTCCATGTTCAGTGTGGTACACACCTTTTCACCAAACAGCAGAGTGACAACTTGTCTCCCTTTAAATAGGCAGACTGACTGATTATGAGTTTGGTAACACCTGTGATGTCAATTAAAGGACACACCTGAGTTAATCATGTCAGTCTGGTCAAATAGTTTTCAATCTTTTATAGAGGTACCATCATTTTTGTCCAGGCCCGTTTCATTTGTTTTTTTTTTTTAAATAATTATGTTAATCAGCAATTCAAAAGTGATGGCTGATTTTGATTATTTAATTTTCAATACATTTTTATTTATTGTTACTTTTGTAAGTTTCAAGTGATTTCAGTGAGAATTGTGGGTTTTTCCTTCTTTAACTGAGGGGTACCAACAATTTTGTCCACGTGTGTACATCTAACCATGTGGTTCACAAATAAGCCTGATACCGAGTATAAGAAACAACTTGACAGCATAACTCCGGTTAAGATGACAGTGACTTATGTGTACTCTGATGACACAGGAGCAGCAGTTACCCTGCCTGAAATAGTCAAAACGTTTTTTAAGCAATACCATGATCCTCATATTTCACTATGTAAAAATAGAAGAATGGGATGGAGGCAACTAGGAACTTTTGTAGAAAACGGAGAGAGAGCCCGTGACTGGACAGATGTGGGAGATGGAATGTGCTTTAGCGCATCCACAGGAATGTACAGAAGGTCACTTTTCTGGACTGTGACCGCTCAAGCAGGAGTGCATCTGACAAAGAAACAACAATGACAAATTTTTTTTACTAAAGAACAAGAAGAGTTACTAAAAGAAGTACCAGCATCCTTGTGGTCTCAAGGACCTTCTGATATTGGCTTGATGAAGAGAGCAACTCCTGTAATAATAAGACCAAAAACAGAGTATAGACCTAGAATAAAACAATATTCATTAAAACCTGATGCTACAGAAGGAATAGTGCCGGTGATTGAAGATTTATAGAAGGCAGGAATATTGGTGGAGTGTACTGAATCCCCATGCAATACACCAATATTTCCTGTAAAGAAGGCACCTCCGTCTGTGGGATGGAGACTTGTTCAGGACTTGCAAGCAGTAAATGATGCTGTCATACAGAGATCCCCGTGTGTGGCTAAATATTTACTGTCATAGACATAAGTAATGCCTTCTTCTCAGTTCCAGTACACAAAGACAGTCAATATTGGTTTGCATTTACGTTTAAAGGACAAAGGTATACCTAAACCAGATTACCTCAAGGGTATTGTGAAAGCCCGACAATTTACTCCCAGTTAATCACCTCGAGCTTATCCACTTTTGAAGCCCCGGCTGGAAGTCAACTCCTTACTTATGTAGATGATATTTTAATAGCTTCTGAAACAAAAGAAGGATGTCAAAAAGACACAGTGGAATTATTAAAACATTTAGCACAGGAGGGCCACAAAGTCAGCAAGCATAAATTACAACTCTGTCAAGAAAAAGTTAAATATTTAGGTCACCAACTTAGTGCGGGAGGTAGAACGATCATGGAAGATAGAAAAGTAGCTATTCTTCAAGCACCTAAACCATTAACTAAGAAACAAATGATGTCTTTCTTAGGACTCACACATTATTGCAGAAGCTAACAGCACCACTGCACAACCTCATGTATAAGGAAGAACTAAAAATGTTTGATAAACTAAAATGGACCTCTGAAGCAGAAGAAGCATTGTGCAGGATAAAACAGTCCATGGTGAACAGTTGCGCATTAGCATACCTGATTACCAAAAACAATTTGTACAAATGGTAGACTGCAAAGGGCAATTTATGACATCTGTGTTAACTCAAATGCATGGAAGCAAACTAAGACCCATAGCCTGTTATTCAACTAAAATGGATGCTGTAGCGTGCGGTTTACCACATTGTGTAGAGCAGTTATTGCAGCCTCTCTAGCAGTAACCTCAAGCGCAGATGTAGGCCTTTTCCATCCACTAGTGTTGAAAGTTCCTCATGCAGTATCGGCTCTACTTCTGCAAACTAAAATGAGCTTCCTGTCACCAGCGAGACATCTATCGTGCATGTCGATATTACTATCACAACCGCATTTAAAAATAGAACGCTGCACAGTGCTCAACCCAGCAACTCTGATTCCCACTGAGGAAGAAGGAGAACCTCATGACTGTGAATCATATCAGAAAAATTAGCAAAAAGCAGAGAAGATTTAAAAGACACTCCTCTGGCTCATGGAGAAACATTATTTGTAGAGGGTTCATCTAAAAAAGATGCAATGAGAAAAACCAAAACAGGATATGCTGTAGTAACACAAGATAAAATATTGAAAGCAGAAGCACTACCTCATCACTATTCTGCACAAGCTGCAGAATTAGTTGCTCTCACTGAAGCCTGCAAACTAATTAAGGGAAAAGTAGCAACTATATATACAGACAGTCAATATGCATACGCAGCTACCCACACATTTGCGCAGCATTGGAAAAATAGAGGCATGATAACATCAGCAGGGAAACCTGTGACTCATGCAAAACTGTTTATCTGAACTCCTACCAAGCTGTGCAATTGCCAAAGCAACTTGCAATATGCAAATGTGCAGCCCACACCACAGGAACTGACTCAGTTTCAAAAGGAAACCCATTCGCAGGCAAAACAGCTAAAGAAGCTGCACTGAAAGAATTAAAAATATTAGCGATGACTACTAATACTAACGAAATAAATAACAAAATATTACAAGAAATGCAACAGCAAGCACCCTAAGCAGGAAATAGACCAATGGGAGAAGAAAGGAGCAAAATTATCAGACGGAATCTATAAATTGACCAGAAAACAAACCAATCCTACCAAAAAATCTATATAAATGGGCAGCCATATTGAGCCATGGTAAATCACATGTCTCAACAGGAGGGATTAATAATATATAATAATAGGATTAATAAACCAAATATACACCACATATGGATTTAGTACTTATTCAAAACATTTTTGTAGATCATGTCTAATATGTGCAAAAACATAACGCTCAAGGCAACTTACGACCAAAAAACCTGATTATCCATTTCAGCATATACATATGGATTTCATAGAGTTAAACCCAAGTGAAGGAAAAAAGTTCTGTCTAGTAATAGTAGATTCATTCTCAAAGTGGATAGAACTTTTCCCTACTAAACATCCAGATGCGCTAACAGTAGCTAAAGCATTATGCAAAGATATAATTGTAGGGTTTTGGAACCAGGTCGATTTGTTGTTTTTGGTTGTAGTCATTTCCTGTTTTATTTTGTTGTACTTCCTGTGCTCACCGTTCTTCGCAGGTCACTTGTCACTTCCTTCCTTGTTTGTTCCCTCCCTCCTGACACACCTGTGTGTCATTGATTAATCCTCTCTCCCCGTTATATACCCTCGTCTCCCTTGCACGGGTTGTCCGGGTGGTTTTGGTTACTACTTGGACTGATTACCTCTCTTCGAGAAATTAAAATGAATGACTTTTTCCATTTTCGAGTACCGTCTGCGTTTGTGTCCACACGCCAACCCTGACAATACCACCCGACCTTAACATGGACGCAGCAGACGCGGAAACGGTACGGGCATTGCTTCGCCAACAGGAGGAACAGATGTCCTGCCTACGTCAAGGATTACTGGAAATGTCGAGCCGTCACGAGCGACAATTTGCCGCATTGGGTGAACGTTTTGAGCAACTGACGGAGCATTTTCAACATCCGCCGTCTTTCCCTTCGTCACGCCCATCGCCTTCCACGCCGATCCAGGGGACCTGGGAGAGTGTTCCGGTCGTTCCTAATGCTCCACTAGCCCGTCCAGAAAGGTTTTCGGGAGATTCTGGGGACTGTCGGGCTTTTATTACCCAGTGTGAGCTCCACTTCCAATTGCAAGCGCCTCACTATCCTTCGGACCAAGCCAAGGTGGCTTTCATCATCTCCCACCTCACCGGCAGAGCAGGTGCATGGGCAACGGCTGAATGGCAGCGTGGAGCACCTACCTGCGCATCTCTCTCGGCTTTTCTGGAGGCCTTTCAGCAGGTGTTCCAGCACACCAAGCCGGGCCGAGAAGCAGCTCGAGCCCTTATGCAACTTCGGCAACGGGGCAGAAGGGCAGCTGACTACGCCATCGAGTTCCGCACCCTGGCCTCCACTAGTGGTGGGACACCACTGCGCTCATGGACGCTTTCGTGGAGGGACTGTCCGAGGAATTAAAAGAACAGACTAATTGCTCTAGAGTTGCCTTCCTCCTTGGAACCCCTCATTGCTATGGTTATCAGGATCGATAACCGGTTACAGGATCACAAACTGGAACATGGCAGATCTACACCCCGCTTCCAACACAGTTCTGGTTGGACGCAGGAGCTTAGACTCACCTGACTGTGCTGTTTTTCCCACAGAACCCCCGCCTCCTGTTTCTGAGGAACCTATGCATCTTGGCCGGGGTAGATTAACAGCTTACGAGCGACGGCGACGGATGGTCTCAGGTGAGTGCCTTTACTGTGGTAAGCGGGGTCATTTCTGCAGGGAGTGCCCAAACTCCTCTGCTCGTCAGTAAGAGTGGGCGCGCTGACGAGCGGTGATTTGGCGCTCACTAGTAAAAAACCTGCTGCCTGTTTGTTAAAGATACAGGTCATGTTCCAGGGAAAGGGGGTTTCTGTTGAGGCTTTGATAGATTCAGGAGCAGAGCAGAACCTCATGGATGCCGAGCTAGCTAAACAGGTCGGACTTGGTTATGAGTCTTACCTCAGCCGTTACAAGTGGTCTCCCTTAACGGTCAGGAGGTAGCCACCATCTCACACATAACCGAACCTGTTCATTTGATTATCTCAGGTAACCATCATGAATCTACCCGTTTTTTCATTTTTTTCCTCTGCTCAGAACCCACTGGTTCTGGGTTACCCTTGGCTTTTTGCACACAACCCCGTTATTGATTGGTCCTCCAGTCGTATCTCTGGTTGGAGTGAGAGATGTCACACCTCTTGTTTACGCTCAGCTCGGCCTCCTGGGGAAGACCCTGCTGTCCCGGTTGGGCAGCCGCCCTCACCTGACCTATCCGGAATCCCACCGGAATATCATAATTTAGCGGAAGTATTTTCCAAGTCACGAGCTCTCTCTCTACCCCCTCACCGACCTATTGACTGTGCGATCGATTTACAACCTGGCGCTACTTTACCCAAGAGCAGGTTGTATAGTCTGTCGAAGCCCGAGAGAGAGGTCATGGAGAAATACATCGCTGAGTCTCTGAATTCTGGGATCATCAGACCATCATCTTCACCAGTAGGATCCAGGTTCTTTTTGTGGGTAAGAAGGACGGGTCACTCCGACCGTGCATTGACTATCGAGGGTTAAACGAGATCACGGTCAGAAACAGTTTACCCTCTACCATTGATGAACTCCGCTTTTGAGGCTTTGCAGGAAGCCCGGATTTATTCCAAGCTGGATCTTCGCAATGCTTACCATCTCGTGCGGATGAGAGCTGGAGACGAATGGAAGACCGCCTTCACTACCCCTTTGGGACATTTGAGTATCTGGTCATGCCTTTTGGTCTCTGTAATGCCCCTGCAGTTTTCCAGGCTATGATCAATGATGTGTTAAGGGATTTCATTCATTGTTTTGTGTTTGTTTACTTAGATGACATTTTGATTTTTTCCAGGAATGCCAGCGAACATAGGCGGCATGTTCGTCTGGTACTCCAGCGGTTACTCGAGAACAAACTGTTTGTAAAGGCGGAGAAGTGTGAGTTTCACTCTCCGTCTGTTTCCTTCCTGGGGTTGTTATTTCTGAGGGTGAGGTGAAACCCGATCCGGTGAAGGTGAAAGCGGTGGTGGAGTGGCCTACCCCTTCTAACAGGAAGCAGTTGCAACGTTTTCTGGGGTTTGCCAACTTCCTCCGTCGTTTCATCCGGGATTACAGTTCGGTGGCCGCGCCACTCACGGCGCTCACCTCATCCTCCTCCCCTTTTATCTGGACGAAGGAGGCAGAGGCAGCTTTTAATAAGCTTAAACATCTGTTCACCTCTGCCCCTGTTTTGGCCCAACCCGATCCGTCCAGACAATTCATTGTGGAGGTAGATGCCTCTGATACGGGAGTGGGGTGCGGTTCTTTCCCAACGGGGGGTTTCTGACAGTAAGATGCGTCCCTGCGCTTACTTCTACCGTCGGCTTTCTCCGGCCGAGCGTAATTACGATGTGGGGGGATAAGGAACTGCTAGCGATAAAGCTAGCTCTTGAGGAGTGGAGGCACTGATTAGAGGGGTCTGCAATGCCGTTTTTGGTTTGGACAGATCATAAAATCTGTCCTACCTACGAACCGCTAAGCGGCTAAATTCCAGACAGGCACGATGGTCTTTGTTTTTCAACCGTTTTAATTTTGTAGTTACTTATCGACCTGGTTCCAAGAATGTGAAGCCGGACGCCCTCTCCCGTCAGCAGGAACCGGTTTCTCAGGACGACCAACCGGCCTGTATTCTTCCCCCCTCATGTGTGCTAGGTGCCCTCTCCTGGCAGCTGGAGAGAGACATTAGGGGCCGCCCAGGCTCAGGATCCAGATCCGGGAGGGAGGTCCTCCTAATAAACTGTTTGTCCCAAGCTCTCTCAGAGCTCAGGTACTCCAGTGGGCTCATGCCACACGACTCACCTGTCACCCAGGAATCCGCAGGACTGAATCATTTTTGCGTCGCCGGTTCTGGGTGGCCCAGCGTGACCAAGGACGTCCGGGATTTTGTTTCAGGTTGTCTGGTGTGTGCTCAGAACAAGGTGAGTACACACCCACCTGCTGGACTATTACATCCACTTTCCATCCCGGGTCGGCCTTGGTCACACATTGCTTTGGACTTTGTGACCGGCCTGCCCGTCCTCTGCTGGAAAGACTGTCATCCTGACTATTGTGGATCGGTTCTCTAAGGCCGCTCACTTTGTGGCCTTGTCCAAACTTCCCTCAGCTGCTGAGACGGCAAGACTGGTGATAGAACACATTTTCAGGTTACATGGCATTCCCGCAGACATGGTGTCGGATCGAGGTCCTCAGTTCATCTCACAGGTCTGGAAGGCGTTCTGTGGGGCTTTCGGGGCCACTGCCAGTCTCTCCTCTGGTTTCCACCCACAGTCTAACGGGCAGGCGGAGCGGACCAACCAGGACCTGGAGGCTGCGCTCCGGTGCATCTGCTCCCGACACCAGACCTCCTGGAGTACGCTGTTGCCGTGGGTGGAATATGCGCATAACTCCCTCACCTCATCTGCCTCTGGTATGTCCCCATTCGAGTGTTCTCTGGGGTACCAACCCCCACTGTTCCCCGAGCAGGAGACGGAGGTGGCGGTGCCGTCGGTGCAACATCTCTATCGCCGCTGTCGGCGCATATGGCGGGAGGCTCGAGCAGCCTTGTTGCGTTCCAGTGAGACCAACAAGAGACTGGCGGATCGCCGGCGCACTCCAGCTCCGGCTTATCGACCGGGCCCAGTTCGTCATGCTCTCCACCTCCAACATCAAGCTTCGGACGGAGTCCAAGAAGCTGTCTCCCAGGTTCATCGGACCTTTCGAGATCGTCAAGGTCATCAATCCTGTGGCAGTCAGGCTACGTCTGCCCAGGTCCTTGCGCATCCATCCGGTCTTCCATGTCTCACAGCTAAAGCCCCACATCATGAGTGCTCTGCAACAGCCGTCCTCTCCGCCACCTCCTCCTCGCATCATTGATGGCCAACCGGCCTACACCGTCCGTCGCCTGTTGGACGTTCGGCGACGGGGTCGTGGTCTCCAGTACCTGGTGGACTGACAGGGGTACGGACCTGAGGAGAGATCCTGGGAGCCCGCTTCGCGCATTCTGGATCCTGACCTCATCAGGGACTTCAATCGGCGGCGCCGAGACCAGCCTCCTTCTGCGCCGGGTGGCGCACCTTGAGGGGGGGGTACTGTAGTGTTTTGTGGAACCACAGGTCGATTTGCTGGTTTTTGGTTGTAGTCATTTCTGTTTTATTTTTGTTGTGTACTTCCTGTGCTCTACCGTTCTTCGCAGGTCACTTGTCCCT
>BOLG01000469.1:0-195000 GCA_016861445.1 Oryzias woworae
GTTTGAGCAACTGACGGAGCGTTTTCAACATCCGCCGTCTTTCCCTTCGTCACGCCCATCGCCTTCCCACCCATCCAGGGGACGGGAGAGTGTTCCGGTCGCTGCTCAACTAGCCCGTCCAGAAAGGTTTTCGGAGATTCTGGGGACTGTCGGCCTTTTAACCCAGTGTGACTCCACTTCCATTGCAAAAGCGCCTCACTATCCTTCGGACCAAGCCAAGGTGGCTTTCATCATCTCCCCACCTCACCGGCAGAGCAGGTGCATGGGCAACGGCTGAATGGCAGCGTGGAGCACCTACCTGCGCATCTCTCTCGGCTTTTCTGGGGCTTTCCAGCAGGTGTTCCCCACACCAAGCCGGGCCGAGAGCAGCTCGAGCCCTTATGCAACTTCGGCAACGGGGCAGAAGGGCAGCTGACTACGCCATCGAGTTCCGCACCCTGGCCTCCACTAGTGTTGGGACACCACTGCGCTCATGGACGGCTTTCGTGGAGGGACTGTCCGAGGCAATTAAAAGACAGACTAATTGCTCTAAGACTGCCTTCCTCCTTGGAACCCCTCATTGCTATGGTTATCAGGATCGATAACCGGTTACAGGATCACAACTGGAACATGGCAGATCTACACCCCGCTTCCAACACAGTTCTGTTGGACGCAGGAGCTTAGACTCACCTGACTGTGCTGTTTTTCCCACAGAACCCCCGCCTCCTGTTTCTGAGGAACCTATGCATCTTGGCCGGGGTAAATTAACAGCTTACGAGCGACGGCGACGGATGGTCTCAGGTGAGTGCCTTTACTGTGGTAAGCGGGGGTCATTTCTGCTCAGGGAGTGCCCAAAACCTCTGCTCGTCAGTAAGAGTGGGCGCGCTGACGAGCGGTGATTTGGCGCTCACTATAAAGGTCCTGCTGCCTGTTTGTTAAAAATACAGGTCATGTTCAGGGTAAGGGGTTTCTGTTGAAGCTTTAGTAGATTCAGAGCAGGAGCAGAACCTCATGGATGCCGAGCTAGCTAACAGGTCGGACTTGCGTATGAGTCATTACCTCAGCCGTTACAAGTGGTCTCCCTAACGGTCAGGAGGTAGCCACCATCTCACACATAACCGAACCTGTTCATGTTGATTATCTCAGGTAACCATCATGAATCTACCCTACCCGTTTTTTTTTTTCATTTTTCCTCTGCTCAGAACCCACTGGTTCGGTTACCCTTGGCTTTTGGGCACCCAACCCCTTATTGATTGGTCCTCCAGTCGTATCTCTGGTTGGAGTGAGAGATGTCACACCTCTTGTTGTACGCTCAGCTCGGCCTCCTGGGGAAGACCCCCCTGTCCCGGTTGGGCAGCCGCCCTCACCTGACCTATCCGGAATCCCACCGGAATATCATGATTTAGCGGAAGTATTTTCCAAGTCACGAGCTCTCTCTCTACCCCCTCACCGACCTTATGACTGTGCGATCGATTTACAACCTGGCGCTACTTTACCCAAGAGCAGGTTGTATAGTCTGTCGAAGCCGAGAGAGAGGTCATGGAGAATACAATCGCTGAATCTCTGAATTCTGGGATCATCAGACCTTCATCTTCACCAGTAGGATCCGGGTTCTTTTTTGTGGGTAAGAAGGACGGGTCACTCCGACCGTGTATTGACTATCGAGGGTTAAATGAGATCACGGTCAGGAACAGTTATCCTCTACCATTGATGAACTCCGCTTTTGAGGCTTTGCAGGAAGCCGGTAGTATTCCAAGCTGGATCTTCGCAATGCTTACCATCTCGTGCGGATGAGAGCTGGAGACGAATGGAAGACCGCCTTCACTACCCCTTTGGACATTTTGAGTATCTGGTCACCCTTTTGGTCTCTGTAATGCCCCTGCAGTTTTCCAGGCTATATCAATGATGTTAAGGGATTTTCCTCATCGTTTTGTGTTTGTTTACTTAGATGACATTTTGATTTTTTCCAGGACTGCCAGCGAACATAGGCGGCATGTTCGTCTGGTTCTCCAGCGGTTACTCGAGAACAAACTGTTTGTAAAGGCGGAGAAGTGCGGTTTTCACTCTCCGTCTGTTTCCTTCCTGGATTGTCATTTCTTCTGAGGGTGAGGTGAAACCCGATCCGGCTAAGGTGAAAGCGGTGGTGGAGTGGCCTACCCCTTCTAACAGGAAACAGTTACAACAACGTTTTCTGGGGTTTGCCAACTTCCTCCGTCGTTTCCATTCATCCGGGGTTACAGTTCGGTGGGCCGCGCCACTCACGGCGCTCACACTCATCCTCCTCCCCTTTTATCTGGACCAAGGAGGCAGAGGCAGCTTTTAATAAGCTTAAACACTGTTCACCTCTGCCCCTGTTTTGGCCCAACCCGATCCGTCCAGACAATTTATTGTGGAGGTAGATGCCTCGGATACGGAGTGGGTGCGGGTTCTGTCCCAACTGGGGGTTCTGATAGCAAGATGCGTCCTTGCGCTTACTCTCTCTCCCGTTCGGCTTTTCTCCGGCCGAACGTAATTATGATGTGGGGGATAAGGAACTGCTGGCAATAAAGCTAGCGCTCGAGGGTGGAGACACTGGTTAGAGGGGTCTACTATGCCGTTTTGGTTTGGACAGAACATAAAATCTGTCCTACCTACGAACCGCTAAACGGCTAAATTCCAGACAGGCTCGATGGTCTTTGTTTTTCAACCGTTTTAGTTTTTGTTACTTACTTATCGACCTGGTTCTAAGAATGTGAAGCCGGACGTCCCGGCTCCCGTCAGCAGGAACCGGTTTCTCAGGACAGCCAACCGGCCGCCTTATTCTTCCCCCCTCTGTGTGCTAGGCGCCCTCTCCTGGCAACTGGAGAGAGACACTTAGGGCCGCCCAGGCTCAGGAACCGAATCCGGGAGGAGGTCCTCCTAATAACTGTTTGTCCCAAGTTCTCTCAGATCTCCGGTACTTCCAGTGGCTCATGCCACACGTCTCACCTGTCACCCAGGAATCCGCAGGACTGAATCCTTTTTTGCGTCGCCCGGTTCTGGTGCCCAGCGTGACCAAGGACGTCCGGGACTTTGTTTCAGGTTGTCTGGTGTGTGCTCAGAACAAGGTGAGTACACACCCCCCTGCTGGACTATTACATCCACTTTCCATCCTGGGTTCGGCCTTTGTCACACATTGCTTTGGACTTGTGACCGCCTGCCATCCTCTGCTGGAAAGAACCGTCATCCTGACTATTGTGGATCGTTTCTCTAGGCCGCTCACTTTGTGCCTTGTCCAAACTTCCTTCAGCTGCTGAGAACGGCAAGACTGGTGATTAAACACATTTTCAAGTTACATGGCATTCCGCAGACATGGTGTCGGATCGAGGTCCTCCGTTCATCTCACAAGTCTGGAAGGCTTTTGTGGGCTTTCGGGGCCACTGCCAGTCTCTCCCTGGTTTTTCACCCACAGTCCTAACGGGCAGGCGGAGCGGACCAACCAGGACCTGGAGGCTGCGCTCCGTTGCATCTGCTCCCGACACACCAGACCTCCTGGAGTACTGTTGCCCAGTGGGTGGAATATGCTCATAACTCCCTCACATCTGCCTGCTCTTATGTCCCCTTTCGCGTGTTTCCCTCCCCTGGGTACCAACCTCCGCTTTTCCCCGAGCAGGAGACGGATGTGGCGGTGCCGTCGGTGCAACATCTCTATCCGCCGCTGTCGGCGCATATGGCGGGAGGCTCGAGCAGCCTTGTTGCGTTCCAGTGAGACCAACAGAGACTGGCGGATCGCCGGTGCAACTCCAGCTCCAGCTTATCGACCGGGCCATTTCGTCATGCTCTCCACCTCCAACATCAAGCTTCGGCGAATCCCAGAAGCTGTCTCCCAGGTTCATCTGACTTTTCGAGATCGTCAAGGTCATCAATCCTGTGGCAGTCAGGCCTACGTCTGCCTAGTTCCTTGTGCATCCATCCGGTCTTCCATGTCTCCAGCTAAAGCCCCACATCACGAGTGCTCTGCAACAGCCCCTCTCTCTCCGCCACCTCCTCCTCGCATCATTGATGGCCACCGGCCTACACTGTCCGTCGCCTGTTGGACGTTCGGCGACGGGTCGTGGTCTCCAGTCCTGGTGGACTGGCATGGGTAACGGACCTGAGGAGAGGTCCTGGGAACCCGCTTCGCGCATCTGGATCCTGACCTCATCAGAGACTTCAATCGGCGGCGCCGGGACCAGCCCACCTCCTGCGCCAGGCGGCGCACTTGAGGGGGGGGGTACTGTAGGGTTTTTTGGAACCAGTCGATTGTTGTTTTCGGTTGTAGTCATTTCCTGTTTTTATTTTGTTGTACTTCCTGTGCTCACCGTTCTTCGCAGGTCACTTGTCGCTTCCTTCCTTTGTGTTTCCCTCCCTCCTGACACACCTGTGTGTCATTAATTAATCCTCTCTTCCCGTTATATACCTCGTCTCCTTGCACGGGTTGTCGGGTGGTTTGTTACTACTTGGACTGATTACCCTCTCTTCGAGAAATTAAATGAATGATTTTTTCCATTTTCGAGTACGTCTGCGTTTGTGTCCACACGCCAACCCTGACACACCGTGGGCAGCAAAACTCACAATAGGCAGAACAAACTCCACAATGGGCAGCACAAACTCACAATGGGCATACCAACTCACAATGGGCAGCACAACTCAAACGAGCAGAGCACAAACTCACATGAGCAGCACAAACTCACAGTGGGCAGTAACAAGCTCACATGACAGCACAAGACTCACATTGAGCAGCACAACTAACAAGAGCAGCAAAGCTCACATGGGCATCGACAGCTCACAATGAGCACACAAACCGCAGTGGGCAGCACAAATCGCAGTGGGCAGCACAAACTCACAGGGCAGCACAAACTCACAATGGCAGCACAAACTCACGATGACAAGCACAAACTCCCAATGAGCAGCACAAACTCACAATGAGCAGCACAAACTCACAATGAGCAGCACAAACTCACAATGAGCAGCAAAAACTCACTATGAGCAGCACAAACTCTTAAAAGGCAGCACAAATTCACAGTGGGCAGCACAAGCTCACAGTGGGCAGCACAAACTCACAATGAGCAGCAACAAACTCACAGTGGGGCAGCACAACTCACAATGAGCAGCACAAACTCACAATGAGCTGCACAAACTCACAGTGGGCAGCACAAACTCACAATGGACAGCACAAACTCTTAAAAGGCAGCACAAACCAACATGATGCAGGACAAACTCACAATGGGCCAGCACAACCTCACAATGGACAGCACAAACTCCTAAAAGGCAGCACAAACTAACATGAGCAGCAAAAACTCACAATGAGCAGCACAAACTCACAATGAGCTGCACAAACTCACAGTGGGCAGCACAAACTCACAATGGACAAGCACAAACTCTTAAAAGGCAAGCACAAACCCACAATGAGCAGGACAAACTCACAATGGGCAGCACAAACTCACAATGGGCAAGCACAAACTCACAGTGGGCAGAACAAATTCACAGTGGGCAGAACAAGCTCACAATGTGGCAGCAAAACTCACAGTGGGCAGCACAACTCACACAAACTCACAATGGGCAGCACAAACTCACAGTGGGCAAACAAATTCACAGTGGGCAGAACCGCTCAACAATGTGCAGCACAACTCACATGGCAGCACAAACGCACAATGGGCACACAACTCACATTAGCGCAACAAACACACAGTGGGCAGAACAAATTCAAGTGGGCATCACAAACTCACAATGAGCAGCAGCAACTCACAGTGGCAAAACAAGCTCACAATGTGCAGCACAAACTCACAGTGAGCAGCACAAACTTCACAATGGGCAGCACAAACTCACAACGAGCAGCAACAAACTCACAATGGCAGCACAAACTCACAGTGGGTAGTACAAACTCACAATGGCAGTACAAACTCACAATGGGCAGCACACACTCACACGCGAGCAGCACATCTAACAATGAGCAGCACAAACTCACAATGGGCAGCACAAACTCCAGTGGGCAGCACACACCTCACTGGTTAACACAAACTCCAGTGGCAGCACAACTCACAATGAGCAGCACAAACTTACAATGAGCAGCACAAACTCACAATGAGAAGCACAAACTCACAACGAGCAGCACAAACTCACAATGGGCAGCACACACTCACAGTGGTTAACACAAACTCACAGTGGGCAGCACAAACTAACATTGAGCAGCACAAACTCACCAATGGGGCAGTACAAAACTCACAAGGGCAGCACAAACTCACAACGAGCAGCACAATCTAACAATGAGCAGCACAAACTCACAGTGGGCAGTACAAGCTCACAATGAGCAGCACAAACTCACAATGAGCAGCACAAACTAACAATGAGCAGCACAAACTCACAATGAGCAGCACAAACTCACAGTGGGCAGCACAAACTCACAATGGGCAGCACAAACTCACAATGGGCAGCACAAACTCACAATGAGCAGCACAAACTCACAATGAGCAGCACAAACTCACTATGAGCAGCACAAACTCCTAAAAGGCAGCACAAACTCATCAAGGGACAGCACAAACTCACAGTGGGCAGCACAAACTCACAATGAGCAGCACAAACTCACAATGGACAGCACAAACTCTTAAAAGGCAGCACAAACCAACAATGAGCAGGACAAACTCACAATGGGCAGCACAAACTCACAGTGGACAGAACAAGCTCACAATGTGCAGCACAAACACACAGTGGACAGAACAAGCTCACAATGTGCAGTACAAACTCACAGTAGGCAGCACAAACTCACAATGAGCAGCACAAACTCACAGTGGGCAGAACAAATTCAGAGTGGGCAGCACAAACTCACAACGAGCAGCACAAACTCACAATGGGCAGCACAAACTCACAGTGGGCAGTACAAACTCACAATGGGCAGTACAAACTCACAAAGGGCAGCACACACTCACAGTGGGCAGCACAAACTCACAATGGGCAGCACAAACTCACAATGGGCAGCACAAACTCACGATGACAAGCACAAACTCACAATGAGCAGCACAAACTCACAATGAGCAGCACAAACTCACAGTGGGCAGCACAAGCTCACAATGAGCAGCACAAACTCACAGTGGGCAGTACAAACTCACAATGAGCAGCACAAACTCACAATGAGCTGCACAAACTCAAAGTGGGCAGCACAAACTCATCAAGGGACAGCACAAACTCACAGTGGGCAGAACAAACTCACAGTGGGCAGCACAAACTCACAACGAGCAGCACAAACTAACAACGAGCAGCACAGATTCACAATGGGCAGCACAAACTCACAGTGGGCAGCACATACTCACAGTGGGCAACACAAACTCACAGTGGGCAGAACAAATTCAGAGTGGGCAGTACAAACTCACAATGAGCAGCACAAACTCACAATGGGCAGCACATACTCACAGTGGGCAACACAAACTCACAGTGGGCAGAACAAATTCAGAGTGGGCAGCACAAACTCACGATGACCAGCACAAACTCAGAGTGGGCAGTACAAACTCACAATGAGCAGCACAAACTCACAATGGACAGCACAAAACTCTTAAAAGGGCAGCACAAACCAACAATGAGCAGGACAAACTCACAATGGGCAGCACAAACTCACAATGGGCAGCACAAACTCACAATGGGCAGCACATACTCACAGTGGGCAACACAAACTCACAGTGGGCAGAACAAATTCAGAGTGGGCAGCACAAACTCACGATGACCAGCACAAAACTCAGAGTGGGCAGTACACAACTCACAATGAGCAGCACAAACTCACAATGGGACAGCACAAACTCTTAAAAGGCAGCACAAACCAACAATGAGCAGGACAAACTCACAATGGGCAGCACAAACTCACAATGGGCAGCACAAACTCACAATGGGCAGCACAAACTCACAATGGACAGCACAAACTCACGATGACCAGCACAAACTCAGAGTGGGCAGTACAAACTCACAATGAGCAGCACAAACTCACAATGGACAGCACAAACTCTTAAAAGGCAGCACAAACCAACAATGAGCAGGACAAACTCACAATGGGCAGCACAAACTCACAATGGGCAGCACAAACTCACAATGGGCAGCACAAACTCACAATGGACAGCACAAACTCACGATGACCAGCACAAACTCAGAGTGGGCAGTACAAACTCACAATGAGCAGCACAAACTCACAATGGACAGCACAAACTCACGATGACCAGCACAAACTCAGAGTGGGCAGTACAAACTCACAATGAGCAGCACAAACTCACAATGGACAGCACAAACTCTTAAAAGGCAGCACAAACCAACAATGAGCAGGACAAACTCACAATGGGCAGCACAAACTCACAATGGGCAGCACAAACTCACAATGGGCAGCACAAACTCACAGTGGGCAGAACAAGCTCACAATGAGCAGCACCAACTCACAGTGGGCAGAACAAGCTCACAATGTGCAGCACAAACTCACAGTGGGCAGCACAAACTCACAATGGGCAGCACAAACTCACAGTGGGCAGCACAAGCTCACAATGAGCAGCACAAACTCACAGTGGGCAGAACAAGCTCACAATGTGCAGCACAAACTCACAGTAGGCAGCACAAACTCACAATGGGCAGCACAAACTCACAATGAGCAGCACAAACTCACAATGGGCAGCACAAACTCACAGTGGGCAGTACAAACTCACAATGGGCAGTACAAACTCACAATGGGCAGCACAAACTCACAACGAGCAGCACAAACTCACAATGGGCAGCACAAACTCACAGTGGGCAGCACACACTCACAGTGGTTAACACAAACTCACAGTGGACAGCACAAACTCACAATGAGCAGCACAAACTCACAATGAGCAGCACAAACTCACAATGAGCAGCACAAATTCACAGTGGGCAGCACAAACTCATCAAGGGACAGCACAAGCTCACAGTGGGCAGCACAAACTCACAATGAGCAGCACAAACTCACAGTGGGCAGCACAAACTCACAATGAGCAGCACAAACTCACAGTGGGCAGTACAAACTCACAATGAGCTGCACAAACTCAAAGTGGGCAGCACAAACTCATCAAGGGACAGCACAAGCTCACAGTGGGCAGAACAAACTCACAGTGGGCAGCACAAACTCACAACGAGCAGCACAAACTAACAACGAGCAGCACATATTCACAATGGGCAGCACAAACTCACAGTGGGCAGCACAAACTCACAGTGGGCAACACAAACTCACAGTGGGCAGAACAAATTCAGAGTGGGCAGCACAAACTCACAACGAGCAGCACAAACTCACAACGAGCAGCACAGACTCACAATGGGCAGCACAAACTCACAGTGGGCAGAACAAACTCACAGTGGGCAACACAAACTCACAGTGGGCAGAACAAATTCTGAGTGGGCAGCACAAACTCACAAAGGGCAGCACAAACTCACAATGAGCAGCACAAACTCACAGTGGGCAGAACAAATTCAGAGTGGGCAGCACAAACTCACAACGAGCAGCACAAACTCACAGTGGGCAGAACAAATTCAGAGTGGGCAGCACAAACTCACAACGAGCAGCACAAACTCACAATGGGCAGCACAAACTCACAGTGGGCTGTACAAACTCACAATGGGCAGTAAAAACTCACAATGGGCAGCACACACTCACAGCGAGCAGCACAAACTAACAATGAGCAGCACAAACTCACAACGAGCAGCACAAACTCACAATGGGCAGCACAAACTCACAGTGGGCAGCACACACTCACAGTGGTTAACACAAACTCACAGTGGACAGCACAAACTCACAATGAGCAGCACAAACTCACAATGAGCAGCACAAACTCACAGTGGGCAGCACAAGCTCACAATGAGCAGCACAAACTCACAGTGGGCAGTACAAACTCACAATGAGCAGCACAAACTCACAATGAGCTGCACAAACTCAAAGTGGGCAGCACAAACTCATCAAGGGACAGCACAAACTCACAGTGGGCAGAACAAGCTCACAATGTGCAGCACAAACTCACAATGGGCAGCACTAACTCACAATGAGCAGCACAAACTCACAATGGGCAGAACAAATTCAGAGTGGCCAGCACAAACTCACAACGAGCAGCACAAACTCACAATGGGCAGCACAAACTCACAGTGGGCAGTACAAACTCACAATGGGCAGTACAAACTCACAATGGGCAGCACAAACTCACAAACGAGCAGCACAAACTCACAATGGGCAGCACAAACTCACAGTGGGCAGCACACACTCACAGTGGTTAACACAAACTCACAGTGGACAGCACAAACTCACAATGAGCAGCACAAACTCACAATGAGCAGCACAAACTCACAATGAGCAGCACAAATTCACAGTGGGCAGCACAAACTCATCAAGGGACAGCACAAGCTCACAGTGGGCAGCACAAACTCACAATGAGCAGCACAAATTCACAGTGGGCAGCACAAACTCACAATGAGCAGCACAAACTCACAGTGGGCAGTACAAACTCACAATGAGCAGCACAAACTCACAATGAGCTGCACAAACTCAAAGTGGGCAGCACAAACTCATCAAGGGACAGCACAAGCTCACAGTGGGCAGAACAAACTCACAGTGGGCAGCACAAACTCACAACGAGCAGCACAAACTAACAACGAGCAGCACAGATTCACAATGGGCAGCACAAACTCACAGTGGCCAAGACAAACTCACAGTGGGCAACACAAACTCACAGTGGGCAGAACAAATGTCAGAGTGGGCAGCACAAACTCACAAAGGGAAGCACAAACTCACAATGAGCAGCACAAACTCACAGTGGGCAGAACAAATTCAGAGTGGGCAGCACAAACTCACAACGAGCAGCACCAACTCACAGTGGGCAGAACAAATTCAGAGTGGGCAGCACAAACTCACAACGATCAGCACAAACTCACAATGGGCAGCACAAACTCACAGTGGGCTGTACAACTCACAATGGGCAGTAAAAAACTCACAATTGGCAGCACACACTCACAGCGAGCAGCACAAACTAACAATGAGCAGCACAAACTCACAACGAGCAGCACAAACTCACAATGGGCAGCACAAACTCACAGTGGGCAGCACACACTCACAGTGGTTAACACAAACTCACAGTGGACAGCACAAACTCACAATGAGCAGCACAAACTCACAATGAGCAGCACAAACTCACAGTGGGCAGTACAAACTCACAATGAGCAGCACAAACTCACAATGAGCTGCACAAACTCAAGTGGGCAGCACAAACTCATCAAGGGACAGCACAAACTCACAGTGGGCAGAACAAACTCACAGTGGGCAACACAAACTCACAGTGGGCAACACAAACTCACAACGAGCAGCACAAACTAACAACGAGCAGCACAGATTCACAATGGGCAGCACAAACTCACAGTGGGCAGCACACCACATGGCAACTAAACCACGTGGGCAGAACCAATTCAGAGTGGGCAGCACAAACTCACAACGAGCAGCACAAACTCTCAACGAGCAGCACAAACTAACAACGAGCAGCACAGATTCACAATGGGCAGCACAAACTCACAGTGGCAGCACATACTCACAGTGGGCAACACAAACTCACATTGGGCAGCACATACTCACAGTGGGCAACCCAAACTCACAGTGGGCATAACAAATTCAGAGTGGGCAGCACAAACTCACAACGGAGCAGCACAAAACTCACAACGAGCAGCACATACTCACAATTGGCAGCACAAACTCACAATGGGCAGAACAAACTCACAGTGGGCAACACAAACTCACATGGGCAGAACAAATTCAGAGTGGGCATCACAAACTCACAACGAGCAGCACACACTCACAACGAGCAGCACAAACTCACAATGGGCAGCACAAACTCACAGTGGGCAACACAAACTCACAGTGGGCAACACAAACTCACAGTGGGCAGCACAAACTCACAAAGGGCAGCATAAACTCACAATGGGCAGCACAAACTCACAATGGGCAGCACAAACTCACATAGGGCAGCACAAACTCACAGTGGGCAGAACAAACTCACGATGACAAGCACAAACTCATCAAGGGACAGCACAAACTCACAGTGGGCAGCACAAACTCACGATGGGCAGCACAAACTCACAATGAGCAGCACAAACTCACAATGAGCGGCACAAACTCACAATGAGCAGCACAAACTCATAATGAGCAGCACAAACTTACAGTGGGCAACACAAATTCACAGTGGGCAGCACAAACTCACGATGGGCAGCACAAACTCACAATGAGCAGCACAAACTCACAATGAGCGGCACAAACTCACAATGAGCAGCACAAACTCACAATGAGCAGCACAAACTCACTATGAGCAGCACAAACTCACGATGACAAGCACAAACTCATCAAGGGACAGCACAAACTCACAGTGGGCAGCACAAACTCACAATGAGCAGCACAAACTTACAGTGGGCAGCACAAAACTCAGAGTGGGCAGTACAAACTCACAATGAGCAGCACAAACTCACAATGGAGAGCACAAACTCACGATGACCAGCACAAACTCAGAGTGGGCAGTACAAACTCACAATGAGCAGCACAAACTCACAATGGGCAGCACAAACTCACAATGGGCAGCACAAACTCACAGTGGGCAGAACAAGCTCACAATGAGCAGCACAAACTCACAGTGGGCAGAACAAGCTCACAATGTGCAGCACAAACTCACAGTGGGCAGCACAAACTCACAATGGGCAGCACAAACTCACAGTGGGGCAGCACAAGCTCACAATGAGCAGCACAAACTCACAGTGGGCAGAACAAGCTCACAATGTGCAGCACAAACTCACAGTAGGCAGCACAAACTCACAATGGGCAGCACAAACTCACAATGAGCAGCACAAACTCACAGTGGGCAGAACAAATTCAGAGTGGGCAGCACAAACTCACAACGAGCAGCACAAACTCACAATGGGCAGCACAAACTCACAGTGGGCAGTACAAACTCACAATGGGCAGTACAAAACTCACAATGGGCAGCACAAACTCACAGTGGGCAGTACAACTCACAATTGGGCAGTACAAACTCACAATGGGGCAGTAAAAACTCACAACGAGCAGGCACAAACTCACAATGGGCAGCACAAACTCACAGTGGGCAGTACAAACTCACAATGGGCAGCACACACTCACAGCGAGCAGCACAAACTAACAATGAGCAGCACAAACTCACAATGGACAGCACAAACTCACAGTGGGCAGCACACACTCACAGTGGTTAACACAAACTCACAGTGGACAGCACAAACTCACAATGAGCAGCACAAACTCACAGTGGGCAGCACAAGCTCACAATGAGCAGCACAAACTCACAATGAGCTGCACAAACTCATCAAGGGACAGCACAAACTCACAGTGGGCAGAACAAACTCACAGTGGGCAGCACATACTCACAGTGGGCAACACAAACTCACAGTGGGCAGAACAAATTCAGAGTGGGCAGCACAAACTCACACACGACAGCACAAATTCTCAACAGGCAGCACAAACTAACAACGAGCAGCACAGATTCACAATGGCAGCACAAACTCACAGTGGGCAGCACAACTCACAGTGGGCACACAAACTCACAGTGGGCAGCACAAACTCACAGTGGGCAGCACAAACTCACAGTGGGCAGAACAAACTCACAGTGGCAGCACAAACTCACAACGAGCAGCACAAACTCACAATGAGCAGCACAGACTCACAATGGGCAGCACAAACTCACAGTGGGCAGAACAAACTCACAGTGGGCAGAACAAATTCAGAGTGGGCAGCACAAACTCACAACGAGCAGCACACACTCACAACGAGCAGCACAAACTCACAATGGGCAGCACAAACTCACAGTGGGCAGCACAAACTCACAGTGGGCAACACAAACTCACAGTGGGCAGCACAAACTCACAATGGGCAGCACAAACTCACAATGGGCAGCACAAACTCACAATGGGCAGCACAAACTCACAGTGGGCAGAACAAGCTCACAATGTGCAGCACAAACTCACCAGTGGGCAGCACAAACTCACAATGGGCAGCACAAACTCACAATGGGCAGAACAAACTCACAATGGCAGCACAAACTCACAGTGGCAGCCACTCACAGTGGCAGCACAAACTCACAATGAGCAGCACAAACTCACAATGGGCAGCACAAACTCACAATGGGCAGCACAAACTCACAGTGGGCAGAACAAGCTCACAATGAGCAGCACAAACTCACAGTGGGCAGAACAAGCTCACAATGGCAGCACAAACTCACAATGGGCAGACAAAACTCACAATGGGCAGCACAAACTCACAGTGGGCAGCACAAACTCACAATGGGCAGCACAAACTCACAGTGGGCAGCACAAACTCACAATGAGCAGCACAAACTCACAATGAGCAGCACAAACTCACAATGAGCAGCACAAACTCACATGAGCAGCACAAACTCACAAGGACAGCACAAAAACTCACATGAGCAGCACAAACTCACAGTGGGCAGCACAAACTCACAATGCGCAGCACAAACTCACAGTGGGCAGCACAAACTCACGCATGACAAGCCACAAACTCATCAAGGGACCAGCACAAACTCACGATGGCACACAAACTCACAATGAGCAGCACAAACTCACAATGAGGCAGCACAAACTCACATGAGCAGCACAACTCACAATGAGCAGCACAAAACTCACATGAGCAGCACAAACTCACCAGTGGGCAGCACAAACTCACAATGAGCAGCACAAAACTTACAGTGGCAGCACAGAACTCCACGATGACAAGCACAACTCATCAAGGGACAGCACAAACTCACAGTGGGCAGTACAAACTCACAATGAGCAGCACAAACTCACAATGGACAGCACAAACTCTTAAAAGGCAGCACAAACCAACAATGAGCAGGACAAACTCACAATGGGCAGCAGAAACTCACAGTGGGCAGAACAAGCTCACAATGTGCAGCACAAACTCACAGTAGGCAGCACAAACACACAACGAGCAGCACAAACTCACAATGGGCAGCACAAAACTCACATGGGCAGTACAAACTCACAATGGGCAGTACAAACTCACAATGGGCAGCACACACTCACAGCGAGCAGCACAAACTCACAATGAGCAGCAAAACTCACAGTGGGCAGCACAAACTCACAATGGCAGCACAAACTCACAATGGGCAGCACAAACTCACAGTGGCAGCACAAACTCACAATGGGCAGCACAAAACTCACAATGAGCAGCACAAACTCACTATGAGCAGCACAAACTCACAGTGGGCAGCACAAACTCATAATGAGCAGCACAAACTTACAGTGGGCAGCACAAACTCACAGTGGGCAGCACAAACTCACGATGGGCAGCACAAACTCACAATGAGCAGCACAAACTCACAATGAGCAGCACAAACTCACAATGAGCAGCACAAACTCACAATGAGCAGCACAAACTCACTATGAGCAGCACAAACTCACGATGGACAAGCACAAACTCACAAGGGACAGCACAAACTCACAGTGGGCAGCACAAACTCACAATGAACAGCACAAACTCACTATGAGCAGCACAAACTCACGATGACAAGCACAAACTCATCAAGGGCAGCACAAACTCACAGTGGGCAGTACAACTCACAATGAGCAGCACAAACTCACAATGGACGCACAAAACTCACGATGACCAGCACAAACTCAGAGTGGGCAGTACAAACTCACAATGAGCAGCACAAACTCACAATGGACAGCACAAACTCTTAAAAGGCAGCACAAACCAACAATGAGCAGGACAAACTCACAATGGGCAGCACAAACTCACAATGGGCAGCACAAACTCACAGTGGGCAGAACAAACTCACAATGAGCAGCACAAACTCACAGTGGGCAGAACAAACTCACAATGGGCAGCACAAACTCACAGTGGGCAGCACAAACTCACAATGGGCAGCACAAACTCACAGTGGGCAGCACAAGCTCACATGAGCAGCACAAACTCACAATGGGCAGCACAAACTCACAATGGGCAGCACAAACTCACAATGAGCAGCACAAACTCACAATGGGCAGCACAAACTCACAATGAGCAGCACAAACTCACAGTGGGCAGCACAAACTCACAGATGGGCAGCACAAACTCACAAGGAGCAGCACAAACTCACAGTGGGCAGCACAAACTCACAATGGGCAGCACAAACTCACAATGGGCAGCACAAACTCACAATGGGCAAGCACAAACTCACAAGCGAGCAGCACAAACTCACAGTGGGCAGCACAAACTCACAATGAGCAGCACAAACTCACAGTGGGCAGCACAAACTCACAGTGGGCAGCACACACTCACAATGGCAGCACAAACTCACAATGGACAGCACAAACTCACAATGAGCAGCACAAACTCACAGTGGGCAGCACAAACTCACAATGAGCAGCACAAACTCACAATGGGCAGCACAAACTCACAATGAGCACAAACTCACAATGGGCAGCACAAACTCACAATGAGCAGCACAAACTCACAGTGGGCAGCACAAACTCACAGTGAGCAGCACAAACTCACAATGAGCAGCACAAACTCACAATGGGCAGCACAAACTCACAATGGGCAGCACAAACTCACAGTGGGCAGCACAAACTCACAATGGGCAGCACAAAACTCACAGTGGGCACAAAACTCACAATGGGCAGAACAAACTCACAGTGGGCAGCACAAACTCACAATGGGCAGCACAAACTCACAGTGGGCAGCACAAACTCACAATGGCAGCACAAACTCACAATAGCAGCACAAACTCACAGTGGGCAGCACAAACTCACAATGGGCAGCACAAACTCACAGTGGGCAGCACAAACTCACAATGGGCAGCACAAACTCACAATGGGCAGCACAAACTCACAATGGGCAGCACAAACTCACAATGGGCAGTACAAACTCACAATGGGCAGCACACACTCACAGCGAGCAGCACAAACTAACAATGAGCAGCACAAACTCACAGTGGGCAGCACAAACTCACAATGGGCAGCACAAACTCACAATGGGCAGCACAAACTCACAATGGGCAGCACAAACTCACAGTGGCAGCACAAACTCACAATGAGCAGCACAAACTCACAACGAGCAGCACAAACTCACAATGGCAGCACAAACTCACAGTGGGCAGCACAAACTCACAATGAGCAGCACAAACTCACATGGGCAGCACAAACTCACAATGAGCAGCACAAACTCACAGTGGGCAGCACAAACTCACAATGAGCAGCACAAACTCACAATGAGCAGCACAAACTCAAAGTGGGCAGCACAAACTCATCAAGGGCAGCACAAACTCACAGTGGGCAGCACAAACTCACAATGGGCAGAACAAACTCACAGTGGCAGAACAAATTCAGAGTGGGCAGCACAAACTCACAACGAGCAGCACAAACTCACAACGAGCAGCACAAACTCACAATGGGCAGCACAACTCACAACGAGCAGCACAAACTCACAGTGGGCAGCACAAACTCACAATGGGCAGCACAAACTCACAGTGGGCAGTACAAACTCACAATGGGCATACAAACTCACAATGGGCAGCACACACTCACAGTGGGCAGTACAAACTCACAAGGGCAGCACACACTCACACATGAGCATCACAAACTCACAATGAGCAGCACAAACTCACAGTGGGCAGTACAAACTCACATGGGCAGTACAAACTCACAATGGCAGCACAAACTCACAACGAGCAGCACAAACTCACAATGGGCAGCACAAACTCACATGGGCAGCACACACTCACAGTGGTTAGCACAAACTCACAAGTGGACAGCACAAACTCACAATGAGCAGCACAAACTCACAATGAGCAGCACAAACTCACAATGAGCAGCACAAATTCACAGTGGGCAGCACAAACTCATCAAGGGACAGCACAAGCTCACAGTGGGCAGCACAAACTCACAGTGGGCAACACAAACTCACAATGGGCAGTACAAACTCACAATGGGCAGCACACACTCACAGCGAGCAGCACAAACTCACAATGAGCAGCACAAACTCACAGTGGGCAGCACAAACTCACAGTGGGCAGCACAAACTCACAATGGGCAGCACAAACTCACAATGGCAGCACACACTCACAGCGGCAGCACAAACTAACAATGAGCAGCACAAACTCACAATGAGCACACAAACTCACAATGGGCAGCACAAACTCACAGTGGGCAGCACACACTCACAGTGGTTACACAAACTCACAGTGGACAGCACAAACTCACAATGAGCAGCACAAACTCACAATGAGCAGCACAAACTCACAATGAGCAGCACAAATTCACAGTGGGCAGCACAAACTCACAATGGGCAGCACAAACTCACAGTGGGCAGCACAAACTCACAGTGGGCAACACAAACTCACAGTGGACAGCACAAACTCACAATGAGCAGCACAAACTCACAGTGGGCAGCACAAGCTCACAATGAGCAGCACAAACTCACAGTGGGCAGCACAAACTCACAAGGGCAGCACAAACTCACATGGCAGCACAAACTCACAACAGCAGCACAAACTCACAATGAGCAGCACAAACTCACAACGAGCAGCACAAACTCACAATGGGCAGCACAACTCACAGTGGGCAGCACAAACTCACAGTGGGCAGCACAAACTCACAACGAGCAGCACAAACTCACAACGAGCAGCACAAACTCACAATGGGCAGCACAAACTCACAGTGGGCAGCACAAACTCACAGTGGGCAGCACAAACTCACAGTGGGCAGAACAAACTCAAGTGGGCAGCACAAACTCACAACGAGCAGCACAAACTCACAATGAGCACAAAACTCACAATGGGCAGCACAAACTCACAGTGGGCAGCACAAACTCACAGTGGGCAGCACAAACTCACAATGGGCAGCACAAACTCACAGTGGGCAGCACAAACTCACAAAGGGCAGCACAAACTCACAATGGGCAGCACAAACTCACAAAGACAGCACAAACTCACAATGGGCAGCACAAACTCACAATGGGCAGCACAAACTCACAATGGGCAGACAAACTCACAATGGGCAGCACAAACTCACAAAGAGCAGCACAAACTCACAATGGGCAGCACAAACTCACAATGGGCAGTACAAACTCACAATGGGCAGCACAAACTCACAGTGGGCAGCACAAACTCACAATGGGCAGCACAAACTCACAATGGGCAGCACAAACTCACGATGACAAGCACAAACTCACAATGAGCAGCACAAACTCACAATGAGCAGCACAAACTCACAATGAGCAGCACAAACTCACTATGAGCAGCACAAACTCACAAAGGCAGCACAAACTCACGATGACAGCACAAACTCACAAGGGCAGCACAAACTCACAGTGGGCAGCACAAACTCACAATGAGCAGCACAAACTCACAGTGGGCAGCACAAACTCACAAGTGGGCAGTACACAAACTCACAATGAGCAGCACAAACTCACAATGGACAGCACAAACTCACGATGGACCAGCACAAACTCACAGTGGGCAGAACAAGCTCACAATGTGCAGCACAAACTCACAGTGGGCAGCACAAACTCACAATGGCAGCACAAACTCACAGTGGGCAGCACAAGCTCACAATGAGCAGCACAAACTCACAGTGGGCAGCACAAACTCACAATGGGCAGCACAAACTCACAGTAGGCAGCACAACCTCACAATGGGCAGCACAAACTCACAATGAGCAGCACAAACTCACAGTGGGCAGAACAAACTCACAGTGGGCAGCACAAACTCACAACGAGCAGCACAAACTCACAATGGGCAGCACAAACTCTTAAAGGCAGCACAAACCACAATGAGCAGGACAAACTCACAATGGGCAGCACAAACTCACAATGGGCAGCACAAACTCACAGTGGGCAGCACAAGCTCACAATGAGCAGCACAAACTCACAGTGGGCAGCACAAACTCACAATGGGCAGCACAAACTCACAGTGGGCAGCACAAACTCACAATGGGCAGCACAAACTCACAATGAGCAGCACAAACTCACAGTGGGCAGAACAAATTCAGAGTGGGCAGCACAAACTCACAACGAGCAGCACAAACTCACAATGGGCAGCACAAACTCACAATGAGCAGCACAAACTCACAGTGGGCAGAACAAGCTCACAATGTGCAGCACAAACTCACAGTGGCAGCACAAACTCACAATGGGCAGCACAAACTCACAGTGGGCAGCACAAGCTCACAATGAGCAGCACAAACTCACAGTGGGCAGAACAAGCTCACAATGTGCAGCACAAACTCACAGTGGGCAGCACAAACTCACAATGGGCAGCACAAACTCACAATGAGCAGCACAAACTCACAGTGGGCAGAACAAATTCACAGTGGGCAGCACAAACTCACAACGAGCAGCACAAACTCACAATAGGCAGCACAAACTCACAGTGGGCAGTACAAACTCACAATGGGCAGTACAAACTCACAATGGGCAGCACACACTCACAGCGAGCAGCACAAACTAACAATGAGCAGCACAAACTCACAATGAGCAGCACAAACTCACAATGGGCAGCACAAACTCACAGTGGGCAGCACACACTCACAGTGGTTAACACAAACTCACAGTGGACAGCACAAACTCACAATGAGCAGCACAAACTCACAATGAGCAGCACAAACTCACAATGAGCAGCACAAATTCACAGTGGGCAGCACAAACTCACAATGAGCAGCACAAACTCACAGTGGGCAGCACAAACTCACAATGAGCAGCACAAACTCACAGTGGGCAGTACAAACTCACAATGGGCAGCACAAACTCACAATGAGCAGCACAAACTCAAGTGGGCAGCACAAACTCACAAGGGCAGCACAAACTCACAATGGGCAGCACAAACTCACAGTGGGCAGCACAAACTCACAGTGGGCACACAAACTCACAGTGGGTAGAACAAACTCACAGTGGGCAGCACAAACTCACAACGAGCAGCACAAACTCACAATGAGCAGCACAAACTCACATGGGCAGCACAAACTCACAATGGGCAGCACAAACTCACAGTGGGCAGCACAAACTCACAATGGGCAGCACAAACTCACAGTGGGCAGCACAAACTCACAATGGCAGCACAAACTCACAATGGGCAGCACAAACTCACAGTGGGCAGTACAAACTCACAATGGGCAGCACAAACTCACAATGGGCAGCACAAACTCACAGCGGCAGCACAAACTCACAATGAGCAGCACAAACTCACAGTGGGCATACAAACTCACAGTGGGCAGCACAAACTCACAATGGGCAGTACAAACTCACAATGGGCAGCACACACTCACAGCGAGCAGCACAAACTAACAATGAGCAGCACAAACTCACAACGAGCAGCACAAACTCACAATGGGCAGCACAAACTCACAGTGGACAGCACAAACTCACAATGAGCAGCACAAACTCACAATGAGCAGCACAAACTCACAATGAGCAGCACAAATTCACAGTGGGCAGCACAAACTCATCAAGGGACAGCACAAGCTCACAGTGGGCAGCACAAACTCACAGTGGGCAGAACAAACTCACAGTGGGCAGAACAAACTCAGAGTGGGCAGCACAAACTCACAACGAGCAGCACAAACTCACAACGAGCAGCACAAACTCACAATGGGCAGCACAAACTCACAGTGGGCAGCACAAACTCACAGTGGGCAACACAAACTCACAGTGGGCAGCACAAACTCACAAAGGGCAGCATAAACTCACAATGGGCAGCACAAACTCACAATGGGCAGCACAAACTCACAATGGGCAGCACAAACTCACAATGGGCAGAACAAACTCACAATGGCAGCACAAACTCACAATGGGCAGCACAAACTCACAATGGGCAGCACAAACTCACAGTGGGCAGAACAAGCTCACAATGTGCAGCACAAAGACACAGTGGGCAGTACAAACTCACAATGGGCAGCACAAACTCACAGTGGGCAGCACAAACTCACAATGAGCAGCACAAACTCACAATGGGCAGCACAAACTCACAATGGGCAGCACAAACTCACAATGAGCAGCACAAACTCACAATGAGCAGCACAAACTCACAATGGGCAGCACAAACTCACAATGGCAGCACAAACTCACAATGGGCAGCACAAACTCACAATGAGCAGCACAAACTCACTATGAGCAGCACAAACTCCTAAAAGGCAGCACAAACTCATCAAGGGACAGCACAAACTCACAGTGGGCAGCACAAACTCATAATGAGCAGCACAAACTTACAGTGGGCAGCACAAACTCACAGTGGGCAGCACAAACTCACGATGGGCAGCACAAACTCACAATGAGCAGCACAAACTCACAATGAGCAGCACAAACTCACAATGAGCAGCACAAACTCACTATGAGCAGCACAAACTCACGATGACAAGCACAAACTCATCAAGGGACAGCACAAACTCACAGTGGGCAGCACAAACTCACAATGAGCAGCACAAACTTACAGTGGGCAGCACAAACTCAGAGTGGGCAGTACAAACTCACAATGAGCAGCACAAACTCACAATGGACAGCACAAACTCACGATGACCAGCACAAACTCAGAGTGGGCAGTACAAACTCACAATGAGCAGCACAAACTCACAATGGACAGCACAAACTCTTAAAAGGCAGCACAAACCAACAATGAGCAGGACAAACTCACAATGGGCAGCACAAACTCACAATGGGCAGCACAAACTCACAGTGGGCAGCACAAGCTCACAATGAGCAGGACAAACTCACAATGGGCAGCACAAACTCACAATGGGCAGCACAAACTCACAGTGGGCAGAACAAGCTCACAATGAGCAGCACAAACTCACAGTGGGCAGAACAAGCTCACAATGTGCAGCAACAAAAATCACAGTGGGCAGCACAAACTCACAATGGGCAGCACAAACTCACAGTGGGCAGAACAAGCTCACAATAGGCAGCACAAACTCACAATGGGCAGCACAAACTCACAATGAGCAGCACAAACTCACAGTGGGCAGAACAAATTCAGAGTGGGCAGCACAAACTCACAACGAGCAGCACAAACTCACAATGGGCAGCACAAACTCACAGTGGGCAGTACAAACTCACAATGGGCAGCACACACTCACAGCGAGCAGCACAAACTAACAATGAGCAGCACAAACTCACAACGAGCAGCACAAACTCACAATGGGCAGCACAAACTCACAGTGGGCAGCACACACTCACAGTGGTTAACACAAACTCACAGTGGACAGCACAAACTCACAATGAGCAGCACAAACTCACAATGAGCAGCACAAACTCACAATGAGCAGCACAAATTCACAGTGGGCAGCACAAACTCACAATGAGCAGCACAAACTCACAGTGGGCAGCACAAACTCACAATGAGCAGCACAAACTCACAGTGGGCAGTACAAACTCACAATGAGCAGCACAAACTCACAATGAGCTGCACAAACTCAAAGTGGGCAGCACAAACTCATCAAGGGACAGCACAAACTCACAGTGGGCAGCACAAGCTCACAGTGGGCAGAACAAACTCACAGTGGGCAACACAAACTCACAGTGGGCAGAACAAATTCAGAGTGGGCAGCACAAACTCACAACGAGCAGCACAAACTCACAACGAGCAGCACAGACTCACAATGGGCAGCACAAACTCACAACGAGCAGCACAGACTCACAGTGGGCAGCACAAACTCACAATGGGCAGCACAAACTCACAGTGGGCAGTACAAACTCACAATGGGCAGTACAAACTCACAATGGGCAGCACACACTCACAGTGGGCAGTACAAACTCACAATGGGCAGCACACACTCACAGCGAGCAGCACAAACTAACAATGAGCAGCACAAACTCACAGTGGGCAGTACAAACTCACAATGGGCAGTACAAACTCACAATGGGCAGCACACACTCACAGCGAGCAGCACAAACTAACAATGAGCAGCACAAACTCACAACGAGCAGCACAAACTCACAATGGGCAGCACAAACTCACAGTGGGCAGCACACACTCACAGTGGTTAACACAAACTCACAGTGGACAGCACAAACTCCCAGAGCAGCACAAACTCACAATGAGCAGCACAAACTCACAATGAGCAGCACAAACTCACAATGAGCAGCACAAACTCACAGTGGGCAGCACAAACTCACAATGGCAGCACAAACTCACAGTGGGCAGCACAAACTCACAGTGGGCAGCACAAACTCACAATGGGCAGCACAAACTCACAATGGGCAGCACAAACTCACAGCGAGCAGCACAAACTCACAATGAGCAGCACAAACTCACAACGAGCAGCACAAACACAATGGGCAGCACAAACTCACAGTGGGCAGCACAAACTCACAGTGGGCAGCACAAACTCACAGTGGGCAGCACAAACTCACAATGAGCAGCACAAACTCACAATGAGCAGCACAAACTCACAATGAGCAGCACAAACTCACAGTGGGCAGCACAAACTCACAATGGGCAGCACAAACTCACAGTGGGCAGCACAAACTCACAGTGGCAGCACAAACTCACAGTGGGCAGCACAAACTCACAATGGGCAGCACAAACTCACAGTGGGCAGCACAAGCTCACAATGAGCAGCACAAACTCACAGTGGGCAGTACAAACTCATCAAGGGACAGCACAAACTCACAGTGGGCAGCACAAACTCACAACGAGCAGCACAAACTCACAACGAGCAGCACAAACTAACAACGAGCAGCACAGATTCACAATGGGCAGCACAAACTCACAGTGGGCAGCACAAACTCACAGTGGGCAGCACAAACTCACAACGAGCAGCAAAAACTAACAACGAGCAGCACAGATTCACAATGGGCAGCACAAACTCACAGTGGGCAGCACAAACTCACAGTGGGCAACACAAACTCACAGTGGGCAGAACAAATTCAGAGTGGGCAGCACAAACTCACAACGAGCAGCACAAACTCACAACGAGCAGCACAGACTCACAATGGGCAGCACAAACTCACAGTGGGCAGAACAAACTCACAGTGGGCAACACAAACTCACAGTGGGCAGAACAAATTCAGAGTGGGCAGCACAAACTCACAACGAGCAGCACAAACTCACAACGAGCAGCACAAACTCACAATGGGCAGCACAAACTCACAGTGGGCAGCACAAACTCACAGTGGGCAGCACAAACTCACAGTGGGCAACACAAACTCACAGTGGGCAGCACAAACTCACAAAGGGCAGCACAAACTCACAATGGGCAGCACAAACTCACAAGAGCAGCACAAACTCACAATGGGCAGCACAAACTCACAATGGGCAGACAAACTCACAATAGGCAGAACAAACTCACAATGGGCAGCACAAACTCACAAAGAGCAGCACAAACTTACAATGGGCAGTACAAACTCACAATGGGCAGTACAAACTCACAATGGGCAGCACAAACTCACAGTGGGCAGCACAAACTCACAATGGGCAGCACAAACTCACAATGGGCAGCACAAACTCACATGGGCAGCACAAACTCACAATGGGCAGCACAAACTCACAATGGGCAGCACAAACTCACATGGGCAGCACAAACTCACAAAAGGCAGCACAAACTCACAATGAGCAGCACAAACTCACAAGGGCAGCACAAACTCACAGTGGGCAGCACAAACTCACAATGAGCAGCACAAACTCACAGTGGGCAGCACAAACTCAGTGGGCAGCACAAACTCACAATGAGCAGCACAAACTCACAATGGGCAGCACAAACTCACAATGGGCAGCACAAACTCACAGTGGGCAGTACAAACTCACATTGAGCAGCACAAACTCACAATGAGCAGCACAAACTCACAATGGGCAGCACAAACTCACAATGGGCAGCACAAACTCACAATGGGCAGCACAAACTCACAGTGGGCAGAACAAACTCACAATGGGCAGCACAAACTCACAGTGGGCAGAACAAACTCACAATGAGCAGCACAAACTCACAATGGGCAGAGCACAGCTCACAATGTGCAGCACAAACTCACAGTAGGCAGCACAAACTCACAATGGGCAGCACAAACTCACAATGAGCAGCACAAACTCACAGTGGGCAGAACAAACTCACAGTGGACAGCACAAACTCACAACGAGCAGCACAAACTCACAATGGCAGCACAAACTTACAGTAGGCAGTACAAACTCACAATGGGCAGTACAAACTCACAATGGGCAGCACAAACTCACAGCGAGCAGCCCAAAACTAACAATGAGCAGCACCAAAACTCACAACCGAGCAGCACAAACTCACAATGGGCAGCACAAACTCACAGTGGGCAGCAAACACTCACCAGTGGTTAACACAAACTCACAGTGGACAGCACAAACTCACAATGAGCAGCACAAACTCACAATGAGCAGCACAAATTCACAGTGGGCAGCACAAACTCACAATGGACAGCACAAACTCTTAAAAGGCAGCACAAACTCACAATGAGCAGCACAAACTCGCAGTGGGCAGCACAAGCTACAATGAGCAGCACAAACTACCAGTGGGCAGTACAAAACTCACAATTAGCAGCACAAAACTCACAATGAGCTGCACAAACTCAAAGTGGGCAGCCACAAACTCATCAAGGGACAGCACAAGCTCACAGTGGGCAGAAACAAACTCACAGTGGGCAGCACAAACTCACAACGAGCAGCACCAAACTAACAACGAGCAAGCACAGATTCACAATGGGCAGCACAAACTCACAGTGGGCAGCACAAACTCACAGGTGGGCAACACAAAACTCACAGTGGGCAGAACAAATTCAGAGTGGGCAGCACAAACTCACAACGAGCAGCACAAACTCACAACGAGCAGACACAGACTCACAATGGGCAGCACAAACTCACAGTGGGCAGAACAACTCACAGTGGGCAACACAAACTCACAGTGGGCAGAAGAAATTCAGAGTGGGCAGCACAAACTCACAACGAGCAGCACAAACTCACAATGGGCAGCACAAACTCACAGTGGGCAGCACAAACTCACAGTGGGCAACACAAACTCACAGTGGGCAGCACAAACTCACAAAGGGCAGCATAAACTCACAATGGGCAGCACAAACTCACAAAGAGCAGCACAAACTCACAATGGGCAGTACAAACTCACAATGGGCAGTACAAACTCACAATAGGCAGAACAAACTCACAATGGGCAGCACAAACTCACAATGGGCAGCACAAACTTACAAAGAGCAGCACAAACTTACAAGTGGGCAGTACAAACTCACAATGGGCAGTACAAACTCACAATGGGCAGCACAAACTCACAACGAGCAGCACAAACTCCCAATGAGCAGCACAAACTCACAGTGGGCAGTACAAACTCACAATGGGCAGTACAAACTCACAATGGGCAGCACAAACTCACAGTGGGCAGAACAAACTCACAATGGGCAGTACAAACTCACAATGGGTAGCACAAACTCACAATGGGTAGCACAAACTCACAATGGGCAGTACAAACTCACAATGGGTAGCACAAACTCACAATGGGCAGTACAAACTCACAATGAGCAGCACAAACTAACATTGAGCAGCACAAACTCACAGTGGGCAGAACAAACTCACAGTGGGCAGCACAAACTCACAGCGGGCAGAACAACTCACAAGGGCAGAACAAAATCACAAAGCGCAGAACAAAACTCACAGTTGGCAGTACAAACTCACAAAGCGCCAGAACAAAAATCACAGTGGGGTACAAACTCAAAAGGGCAGAACAAACTCACAGTGGGAAGTACAAACTCACAGTGGGCAGAACAAACTCAACAAAGGGCCAACAAACTCACAAAGCGCAGAAACAACTCACAGTGGCGCACAAAACTCACAGGTGGGCAGCAGAACAAACTCACACATGGGCAGAAAACAAAATCAAAAGCGGAGAACCAAAATTCACAGTGGGCCAGTACAAACTCACAAAGGCAGAACAACCTCACAGTGGGCAGCAAACCAACACAAACTCACAATGCAGCAAAACTCAGATGGACCAGCCACAAAACTTCAGAGTGGGCAGTACAAACTCACCATTGGGCACGCACAAAACTCACAAGTGGGCAGCACATACTCACCAGATGGACCAGCTACACACTCACGAGTGGACAGCTACCAAACTCACCAATGGACAGCAACAAACCTTCACAAGTGGGCACAAGCTCACAGTGGGCAGTACAATCACGATGACCAGCACAACTCAGAGTGGCAGTACAAACTCACCATGAGCAGGCAACTCACAGTGGGCAGCACCAGCTCACAGTGGGCAGCACAAACTCACACTGGGCGCACAAATTCACAATAAGCAGCACAAACTCACAATGCAGCAGCACAAACTCACAATGAGCAGCACAAACTCCACAATGAGCAGCACAAACTCACAGTGGGCGTCAGTAACAACTCACATATGGGCAGTACAAACTCACAATGGGCAGCACAAATCACAGTGGGCAGAACAACTCACAATGGGCAGTACAAACTCACAATGGGTAGCACAAACTCACAATGGGTAGCACAAACTCACAATGGGCAGTACAAACTCACAATGGGTAGCACAAACTAACATTGAGCAGCACAAACTCACAGTGGGCAGAACAAACTCACAGTGGGCAGCACAAACTCACAGCGGGCAGAACAAACTCACAAAGGGCAGAACAAACTCACAAAGCGCAGAACAAACTCACAGTGGGCAGTACAAACTCACAAAGCGCAGAACAAACTCACAGTGGGCAGTACAAACTCACAAAGGGCAGAACAAACTCACAATGGGCAGTACAAACTCACAATGAGCAGCACAAACTCACAGTGGGCAGTACAAACTCACAGTGGGCAGAACAAACTCACAAAGGGCAGAACAAACTCACAAAGCGCAGAACAAACTCACAGTGGGCAGCACAAACTCACAGTGGGCAGAACAAACTCACAAAGGGCAGCACAAACTCACAATGGCAGCACAAACTGACAATGGGCGGAACAAACTCACAGTGGGCAGCACAAACTCAGAGTGGGCAGCACAAACTCACATCGAGCAGCACAAACTCATAACGAGCAGCACAAACTCACAATGCGCAGCACAAACTCACAATGGGCAGCACAAACTCACAACGAGCGGCACAAACTCACAACGAGCAGCACAAACTCACAATGGGCAGCACAAACTCACAGTGGGCAACACAAACTAACAGTGGGCAGAACAAATTCAGAGTGGGCAACACAAACTAACAGTGGGCAGAACAAACTCACAGTGGGCAACACAAACTAACAGTGGGCAGAACAAATTCAGAGTGGGCAGCACAAACTCACAATGAGCAGCACAAACTCACAATGGGCAGCACAAACTCACAGTGGGCAGCACAAACTCACAAAGGGCAGCACAAACTCACAATGGCAGCACAAACTCACAATGGGCAGAACAAACTCACAAAGGGCAGCACAAACTCACAATGGCAGCACAAACTGACAATGGGCGGAACAAACTCACAGTGGGCAGCACAAACTCAGAGTGGGCAGCACAAACTCACATCGAGCAGCACAAACTCATAACGAGCAGCACAAACTCACAATGGGCAGCACAAACTCACAGTGGGCAACACAAACTCACAGTGGGCAGCACAAACTCACAGTGGGCAGTAGAAGCTCACAGTGGGCAACACAAACTCACAGTGGGCAGCACAAACTCACAGTGGGCAGCACAAACTCACAGTAGGCAGTACAAACTCACAAAGGGCAGAACAAACTCACAGTGGGCAGTACAAACTCACAATGGGCAGTACAAACTCACAATGGGCAGTACAAACTCACAATGGGCAGAACAAACTCACAACGAGCAGCACAAACTAACAATGAGCAGCACAAACTTACAATGAGAAGCACAAACTCACAATGAGCAGCACAAACTCACAATGAGCAGCACAAACTCACAGTCGGCAGAACAAACTCACAGTGGGCAGTACAAACTCACAAAGGGCAGAACAAACTCACAGTGGGCAGCACAAACTCACAGGGGGCAGAACAAACTCACAAAGGGCAGAACAAACTCACAAAGGGCAGAACAAACTCACAGTAGGCAGTACAAACTCACAATGGGCAGCACAAACTCACAATGGGTAGCACAAACTCACAATGGGCAGTACAAACTCACAATGAGCAGCACAAACTCACAGTGGGCAGTACAAACTCACAGTGGGCAGAACAAACTCACAAAGGGCAGAACAAACTCACAAAGCGCAGAACAAACTCACAGTGGGCAGCACAAACTCACAGTGGGCAGAACAAACTCACAAAGGGCAGAACAAACTCACAAAGCGCAGAACAAACTCACAGTGGGCAGTACAAACTCACAAAGGGCAGAACAAACTCACAAAGGGCAGCACAAACTCACAATGAGCAGCACAAACTCACAATGAGCAGCACAAACTCACAATGAGCAGCACAAACTCACAATGAGCAGCACAAACTCACAGTGGGCAGCACAAACTCACAATGAGCAGCACAAACTCACAATGAGCAGCACAAACTCACAATGAGCAGCACAAACTCACAATGAGCAGCACAAACTCACAATGAGCAGCACAAACTCACAGTGGGCAGCACAAACTCACAATGGGCAGCACAAAGTCACGATGACCAGCACAAACTCAGAGTGGGCAGTACAAACTCACAATGGGCAGCACAAAGTCACGATGACCAGCACAAACTCAGAGTGGGCAGTACAAACTCACAATGGGCAGCACAAACTCACAGTGGGCAGCACAAGCTCACAGTGGGCAGTACAAGCTCACAATGAGCAGCACAAACTCACAATGAGCAGCACAAACTCACATTGAGCAGCACAAACTCACAGTGGGCAGCACAAACTCACAATGGGCAGCACAAATTCACAATGGGCAGCACAAACTCACGATGACAAGCACAAACTCACAGTGGGCAGCACAAACTCACAATGAGCAGCACAAACTCACAATGAGCAGCACAAACTCACAATGAGCAGCACAAACTTACAATGAGCAGCACAAACTCACAATGAGCAGCACAAACTCACAGTGGGCAGCACAAACTCACAGTGGGCAGCACAAACTCACAGTGGGCAGCACAAACTCACAGTGGGCAGAACAGATTCAGAGTGGGCAGCACAAACTCACAACGAGCAGCACAAACTCACAACGAGCAGCACAAACTCACAATGGGCAGCACAAACTCACAGTGGGCAGCACAAACTCACAGTGGGCAACACAAACTCATAGTGGGCAGCACAAACTCACAAAGGGCAGCACAAACTCACAATGGCAGTACAAACTCACAAAGGGCAGCAAAAACTCAAAATGGCAGCACAAACTCACAATGGGCAGCACAAACTGACAATGGGCGGAACAAACTCACAGTGGGCAGATTAAACTCACAATGCGCGGTACAATCTCACAGTGCGCAGCACAAACTCACAGTGGGCAGCACAAACTCACAATAGGCAGAACAAACTCACAATGGGCAGCACAAACTCACAATGGGCAGCACAAACTCACAAAGAGCAGCACAAACTCACAATGGGCAGTACAAACTCACAATGGGCAGTACAAACTCACAATGGGCAGTACAAACTCACAATGGGCAGTACAAACTCACAATGGCAGTACAAACTCACAAAGGGCAGCAAAAACTCAAAATGGCAACACAAACTCACAGTGGGCAGCACAAACTCACAGTGGGCAGCACAAACTCACAGTAGGCAGCACAAACTCACAATGGGCAGCACAAACTCACAGTGGGCAACACAAACTCACAGTGGGCAGCACAAACTCACAGTGGGCAGCACAAACTCACAGTAGGCAGTACAAACTCACAAAGGGCAGAACAAACTCACAGTGGGCAGCACAAACTCACAGTGGGCAACACAAACTCACAGTGGGCAGCACAAACTCACAGTGGGCAGCACAAACTCACAGTAGGCAGTACAAACTCACAAAGGGCAGCACAAACTCACAGTGGGCAGCACAAACTCACAGTGGGCAGTAGAAGCTCACAATGAGCAGCACAAACTCACAATGAGCAGCACAAACTCACAGTGGGCAGCACAAACTCACAGTGGGCAGCACAATCTCACAGTGGGCAGCACAAACTCACAGTGGGCAGCACAAACTCACGATGGGCAGCACAAACTCACGATGGGCAGTACAAACTCACAATGCACAGCACAAACTCACAATGAGCAGCACAAACTCACAGTGGGCAGCACAAACTCACAACGAGCAGCACAAACTCACAACAAGCAGCACAAACTCACAACGAGCAGCACAAACTCACAACGAGCAGCACAAACTCACAACGAGCAGCACAAACTCACAATAGGCAGAACAAACTCACAATGGGCAGCACAAACTCACAATGGGCAGCACAAACTCACAACGAGCAGCACAAACTCACAACGAGCAGCACAAACTCACAACGAGCAGCACAAACTCACAATGAGCAGCACAAACTCACAAGGGGCAGCACAAACTCACAATGGGCAGAACAAACTCACAGTGGGCAGCACAAACTCACAACGAGCAGCACAAACTCACAACGAGCAGCACAAACTCACAACGAGCAGCACAAACTCACAATGAGCAGCACAAACTCACAGTGGACTGAACAAACTCACGTTGGGCAGAACAAACTCACAATGGGCAGAACAAACTCACAATGGGCAGCACAAACTCACAGTGGGCAGAACAAACTCACAGTGGGCAGAACGAACTCACAATGATCAGCACATACTCACAATGGGCAGAACAAACTCACAATGGGCAGAACAAACTCACAGTGGGCAGAACGAACTCACAACGAGCAGCACAAACTCACAATGAGCAGCACAAACTCACAATGAGCAGCACAAACTCACAATGAGCAGCACAAACTCACAATGGGCAGCACAAACTCACAGTGGGCAGAACAAACTCACAATGGGCAGAACAAACTCACAGTGGGCAGAACGAACTCACAACGAGCAGCACAAACTCACAATGGGCAGCACAAACTCACAATGGGCAGAACAAACTCACAGTGGGCAGAACAAACTCACAGTGGGCAGAACAAACTCACAATGGGCAGAACGAACTCACAGTGGGCAGAACAAACTCACAATGGGCAGAACAAACTCACAGTGGGCAGAACGAACTCACAACGAGCAGCACAAACTCACAATGGGCAGCACAAACTCACAATGGGCAGAACAAACTCACGATGGGCAGAACAAACTCACAATGGGCAGAACAAACTCACAATTATTTGTACTCACAATTCTACATTCATATCCAACGTCTCCTCAGTTCTGCAGTTGCTAACATCCTCTGATTTAAAGCACACGGCATGGTTCTTGCCAGTAACCGTCCTGCAGCATTCTTCTGCCGTAGCAATGTAACAAGTAAAAATTGTTGTAATCGAAATATTATGTTTTAAGAATTTAACCATCGCAAAGAGGAGTTCTGCACGTCTGACATTCTCTTGTTGTTTTGACCCGCCTCTAATTGCTGGCCAATGACCGAAGAGACCTTTACTCACATGGTTTTGTCTGGGACCGAACCAAACAATACTGTCAATCTGAATACATCCTCAGTTTAATTTATTTGTAAAATCTCAATTCTAGCTTAATTTGACTTGTGTGGACATGATGTTAAAGCCTGATATGGATTCATTCTAAATATTTCTCTGCCAGCATATGCAGCATGTTTATGGATAAAGTGTGTGTGTGTGTGTGTGTGTACTTTGAATGATGTTATTAATGAAACAGCTAAACCAGGGCTCTGCAGCCTCTAACAGAACCATTTGGTCCATTTTCTTACTGACAAAATCGAGCTAGAGCCGTAAAATCTCACTACACTTTTTTTTAAAAATACTTCTTTTGCAGCCATCAGGCCTTTTAACTTTTAAATATTTACAATAATTAAACTATAACTCTTTTGATGTATTTCAATCTGACAGCATTATATTCAAATTCCTTTTAAGATAAAAATTTGTGTCAATAAAGATCGTCCTTAAGCAGTACATTTACTTGAACTTATTGTTATGCATTGTTCTCTCATTTGCTTTGCACTTTGCTTCTGAACAGAAACTATAGGTTCCGCTGTGCAGCAGAAGGTAAGAATGTGAACTTTATACTTAATCTATTAAAAAACACTTCTGACTTGTGTGGATTTTGGAGGACTGATATAACACAAAAGAGCTATTTTTAGAAGTCTTAAAAGTCTTAAAACACTGGGTGCAACTCATTGTAATGGAATACATGAAGTCAGTCAGAATGAATATGGAGGCATTTCATAGTTCTTTGTGTACAAAAATTTCTACGAATTATGGAGAAAAGGGACTGGTAACATTTATGTCATAATAAAACTTTGTAACCAGCTCCACAGTCTGAAATAATCGTTATCTTTGTGCAACATTCACCTGGGGATTTGAACTCCCAAATTTCCAGTCTCAAGGCAGACACTCTACTGCAAGGCCACTGAGAAGTTTTATTTTTGTTTTTATACTCTATTTTGTATATTTTATCTGGAGGAAATAAATAAAGGCATATGCATATATACACTTGCATAAAATAACTTTAGCTTTTTAGTCGTTCCCAGGTCAGCCGAGAGACATAGTCTCTCCAGCGTGTCCTGGGTCTTCCCCGGGGTCTCCTCCCAGTGGGACATGCTCGGAACACCTCCTTAGGGAGGCGTCCAGGGGGCATCCGAACCAAATGCCCAAGCCACCTCAACTGGCTCCTCTCGATGTGGAGGAGAAGCGGCTCTACTCCGAGCTCCTCCCGGGTGACCGAGCTTCTCACCCTATCTCTAAGTGAGCGCCCAGCCACCCTACGGAGGAAGCTCATTTCAGCCGCTTGGATCCGGGACCTTGTTCTTTCGGTCATGACCCAGAGCTCATGACCATAGGTGAGTATTGGGGCGTAGATCGACCGGTAAATTGAGAGCCTTGCTTTCTGGCTTAGCTCTCTCTTCACCACGACGGACCGGTACAGCGACCGCATGACGGTGGACGCAGCACCAATCCGTTTGTCGATCTCACGCTCCGATCTTCCCTCACTCGTGAACAAGACCCCAAGATACTTAAACTCCTCCACCTGGGGAAGGAGCACTCCACCCACCCAAAGAGGGCAAACCACCTTTCTCCGGTCGAGAACCATGGCCTCTGACTTAGCGGTGCTGACCCTCATCCCTGCTGCTTCACACTTGGCTGCAAACCATTCCAATGCATGCTGGAGGTCCTGGCTTGATGAAGCCAACAGGACAACGTCATCTGCAAAGAGCAGAGAGGAAATCCTGTGGTTCCCAAACCAGACTCCCTCCGGACCCTGGCTGCACCTAGAAATTCTATCCATAAAGACTATGAACAGAACCGGTGACAAAGGGCAGTCCTGCCGGAGTCCAACATGCACCGGGAACAGGTCTGACTTAGTGCCAGCTACCAAGCTCCTGCTCTGGTCATACAGAGACCGGACAGCCCTGAGTAAGGCTCCCCGGACCCCATACTCCCAAAGTACCCTCCACAGGACACCTCGGGGCACACGGTCGAACGCCTTCTCCAAATCCACAAAACACATATGGACAGGATGAGCGAACTCCCATGAACCCTCCAGTACCCTAGACAGGGTGTAGAGCTGATCCACAGTTCCACGGCCAGGACGGAAACCGCATTGCTGTTCTTGAATCTGAGCTTCGACTATTGGCCGGACTCTCCTCTCTAGTACCCTGGTATAGACTTTCCCAGGGAGGCTGAGGAGTGTGATTCCCCGGTAATTGGAACACACCCTCCGGTCCCCCTTCTTGAAAAGGGGGACCACCACCCCTGTCTGCCAGTCCAGTGGTACTGTTCCAGACTGCCACGCAATGCTGCTGAGATGTGTGAGCCAAGACACTCCCACAGCATCCAGAGACTTGAGGTACTCAGGGCGGACCTCGTCCACCCCCGGTGCCTTGCCACCAAGGAGCTTGTTGACTACCTCGGTGACTTCCGCTTGGGTAATGGACAGCCCCACCCCAAAGTTCTCAGCCTCTGCTTCCTCAACAGAAGGCGTGTCAGCAGGATTGAGGAGATCCTCGAAGTATTCCTTCCACCGCCCGACAATGTCCCCATTTGAAGTCAGCAGCTGCCCACCTGCACTGAAAACGGTGCCTGCAGAAAACTGCTTCCCCCTCCTGAGGCGCCGGACAGTTTGCCAGAACCTCTTCGAGGCCAACCGATAGTCCTTCTCCATGACCTCACCGAACTCCTCCCAGGACCGAGTTTTTGCCTCTACTACAGCCTGAGCTGCAGCTCGCTTAGACTGCCGATACCTGTCAGCTGCCTCTGGAGTCCCACAAGCCAGCCAGACCTGAAAGGACTCCTTCTTCAGCTTGACGGCATCCCTTACTTCCGGTGTCCACCAACAGGTTCGGGGGTTGCCGCCACGACAGACACCAGAGACCTTGCGACCACAGCTCCGAACAGCAGCAGAGACAATGGAGGTGAAGAACATGGTCCATTCAGACTCAATGTTACCAGCCTCCCTCGGTACCTGTTTGAAGCTCTCCCGGATGTGGGAGTTAAAGACTTCCCTGATGGAGGGCTCAGCCAAATGTTCCCAGCAGACCCTCACAGTAGGTTTGGGTCTACCAAGTCTTTCTGGCCTCCTTCCCTGCCAACAAATCCAACTCACCACCAGGTAGTGATCAGTGGACAGCTCTGCCCCTCTCTTTACCCGAGTTTCCAAAACACACGGCCGAAGGTCGCCTGAAACGACTACAAAGTCAATCATTGATCTCCTGCCGAGGGTGTCCTGATGCCACGTGTATTGATGGACACCCTTGTGCTGGAACATGGTGTTTGTTATGGACAAACTATGACTAGCACAGAAGTCCAACAACAAAACACCGCTCGGGTTCAGATCAGGGAAGCCGTTCTACCAATCACGCCCCTCCAGGTGCTACTGTCATTGCCCACGTGGGCATTGAAGTCGCCCAGGAGGACAATGGAGTCCCCCGTCGGGCGCTTTCCAGTTCCCCTCCAAGAGACACCAAGAAAGCTGGGTACTCCGAACTACTGTTCGGCCCGTAAGCTAAAACCACAGTCAGAGACCTGCCCCCCACCCGAAGGTGGAGGGACGCAACTCTCTCGTCCACCGGGGTGAACTCCAACACTTGGCGGCTAAGCTGGGGGCTCACAAGTAAGCCCACCCCAGCCCGCCGCCTCTCACCACGTGCAACTCCAGAATGGTAGAGAGTCCAACCCCTCTCGAGTGACTGAGTTTCAGAGCCCAGACTGTGCGTAGAGGTGAGCCCAACTTTGTCTAGCTGGTACCTCTCAACCTCTCGCACAAGCTCAGGCTCCTTCCCTCCCAGAGAGGGGTGACGTTCCATGTCCCAAAAGCCAAGTTCCATGACCGGGGTTTAGGCCGCCAAGGCACTCGCCCTCGACTGCCACCCAAACCACATTGCACCGGCCCCTTCTGAGCTCTCCTGCAGGCGGTGGGCCCACTGGGGAGTGATCTCACATCAACCGTTCGGGTTTTACCCGACCGGGGCCCGTGGGAGGAGCCCCGGCCACCAGGCGCTCGCCTGCGAGTCCCAACCCCAGGCCTGGCTCCAGGGTGAGGCCCCGGTAACGCCAACCCGGGCGATGTAACTGGATCTGTGATGTGCTTTCTCATAAAGGAGTTTGTGATAAACCGTGTTTTTCTGTTTAATATTTATGGAAAGTTTTATGATCTCGAATGCAGAATTGGTTAAACTTTAGACGTTTCCTTTCCCAAACTCCTATTTGTGATTTTCTAAAAACATAAATGGGCTCATATATTCCGAATTTTCCTACTAACAACTGATTTCCCTTTAGGAGTTGTTTTCCACAAACAACCACTAGAGGGCAATGTAAGTTTGTGTGTCAGTATTTGCTGCTGACAACATAGGACAAGCCCCGTCCAACACAAACACAGAGAATCTAATAGTTCCCCATCTGAACTTGATGCTTTTTTTAGTTGTATCAAGACATTATTATTATTACTTTTGTTTTTTTCTGTTCTTGATTTAATACGGGACAACAAGCCATCAGAGGATAGCAGTATTTGACAGTGATCTAATTTAAGCTGTGAAAGTCTATGCATGAACATAGACCACCGTACAGAACCCAGCAGAAGAAGCAGGAGACATGGGGGGTCTTATGAAGCCCTTTTGCAGTTCTTCCTGGATGTAAGTGTTCATGGCTTCGGTCTCAGTGGCAGACCCGGCCCCACGTTGGCTTGGTGCCAGGTAGCAGTTCTATGGCACAGTCATACGGTCTGTGAGGGGGCAGATGTGTGGCATGATGTTTGTTAAAGGCCTTCTGGAGGTCTTCATACTGGTAGGGTAGTGAGTTGGTTTTATTTTCAGAGTCACTCACATAGAGCCTGGTAGGCGCTATTTGACTCCACTGAGGAGGAACCGACCGGAGATTACCCTGAGAGCAAAGTTTACGACAGCCAGCTGAAGCGAAAATGAGTTCTTTCGAAGATCAGCTGATAGTGGAACCATGAGTCTCGAGCCATGGGAGACCCCGAATGACAGCACACTATGGGGAGTCGATGGTGAAGAGGCGAACGGTTTTGTGATGGTCCTTCTGACTCCTGAGTTAAACTCTTATGTCATGAACTTGAGCCGACCAGAGCCCACGGGTTGACCATCTACAGCAGAAACTGCCACCCACAAAGTGCAGGGAAGCAGGGTGGCAGCGAAACCTAAATCAATTAAATTTCCTGCTTCCCTTGAATCTATCATGGCTTTGGTGTTAGTCTATCCTGAACCATCAATGCAATGGGAATTTCAAAAGTAAGATAATTCTCACCCACTGGCCTGCCCTATTGTCAGGGGGGACGATCAGGACAAGAGGCTGGAAGCTGACCGGGCTGCCCACAGTAGAGGCAGAGATGTTCGCACATGCGCTGACTTCTCTCTCAAGGAGTGTCAGGGTTGACGTGAGAACAGAATTGCAAATGGCACTCGTAACTGCAAAGTCTCAGTTTTATTAGTCAGATACGGAAAGCAGAACATGAACTCATGCTGCTACCAAAACCACCCGACAACAAGTGCGAGGCAGACAAGGACATATAAACAGAAGGAGAGGACAAGACAAGTATCAACAGGTGTGCAACATTAAGGAGGGAGAGAACAAAGGAGGGGAGAGTCAAGAGACCTGGAACGAGAAGTGAAACACAGAAAGCAGGCACCAACAACAAAATAAAACAGGAAATGCTCAATAAACCAAAACAACTACAGTCCAGGGTCCAAAACCCCACAAGGAGTGAGATAGATGGATTTCAACTGCATAGGTTCAGCTCTGGCAGCTCAGCAGAAAGCCCCCAGCTGTCAGGATCCTGGTCGCCTCCCCCACACACCTGGTTTCCATCTCCTCACCTGCTTCCCATTTCCTCATCACCTGGAACCTTCTTATGGACCTCCATGCCCTTCAGCCAGCGTCAGTCCGTCTGCTTCATGCGGTAGAGTTTACTGACCCCTGCTACGCCTCAAGCCTTAGTTCATGTCTTGTTATTGTATGAACATTCATTGACTGACCTATCCTGTTCTCTTCATCTTCAAGGAATACTACAACTCCACAGCCATCCCCTACAACCAACCCGGACTCCTGGTCACGCCGGTCACCTCCACTTTCCTTCTGGCCAACGGCTCACCCTCCAACCCAAGCAAAGCAGCTACTGTCACAAAACTCTCCACCAGGACTGGCACTGAATAAATCACCTTTTCTACCTTACTCCTGTCTCTAGCCTGCTATTGGGTCCAGCCCTCCCACAGACCTGACACCAGCAAAACACTGTTTTCAGCCCGCACTGTGACCCATGAGTTTGGGCAGCCAGGGTTCTGAATTTTAGGGAATAAGCAGAAGCTGAGTCTTTACCTTACCTAATGTCCAATAACTGCTCCCCTGGTTCTTTTCCGTCGATGGGATTTTGGAAAAAAATTGTGCAGTAACTATGTGAATGCGTCCACACCAAGTCGCGGCCAACCACTCCAAAGCTTCACCCAACAATAGCGAAAATAGGCGGGATACCTTGGATTCTTCTGTGGGACACTGGTGGGTCTGTTGGTGCATATACACCTGGCATTGCATGAGCAAGCCATTACAATGCGCTGGTTTCCCACAAAACCTGTCCGGTAATGCGAGACGGGTGACGGTTGAAGCCGTACCAGACGGGGAGGGCTCTTCATTGGCGACAGGTGGAGTAGACCCGGGAATAACTCCAGAGTGATCTTGTAGGCGATTCATAATGACTTTTGTGGCGGCTGACAGGTGCTGTAGTTGGCGTCCATCTCCATCAACATGGCGGCAAAACCGGTGAGATTGGACGTTGAAGGAACATCAGTTGCTGGACCCGAGTCTGGAATTGTCTTCTGTAAGGAGGAGGCTGAGGCGTGTGGATCCATATGCAAACAGGGTTTAATAAACAGCACAGCAGGGCAAGGCAAGGAGTGGTAGAGACAGGCGAGGGTCATAAAACAAGAAGCAAGGCAGGAGTTGAAAGGTGGAAAATAAGTATTTTATTTAAAGGTCAAAACACTGGCAGGCAAACAGAGAGAATGCTTAGACTGAATGATCGGAAAACAGTTCAAGACTACGTGTGGAACAGAGAGAAGAGCAGGCATATAAGCTGTGTGGTGATGTGATCATGACGAACAGCTAATGATGACAGGAACTGGTGGTCAGATGCAAGATGGGATATGGAGTTTCACAGGAAGACAGAGGCAGTTAGTACTCTGGTGAGGGCTCGCTCTGGTGGTCGGAGGGAGACAAGGATGGCTAAGTCCTGACAGGCGTATACTTATATTGCGCTTTTTTACCTTTATACACACACACACACACACACACACACATTCACACACTGTTCTGCTTCCCAACACTGGTGCCTACCTTCCATAAGAGTGGGTTCAGTGTTTTGCCCAAGGACGCATCAACACATGGGCGGGCAAAGTGGGAATCGAACCTGCAATCTTCCGATCAGAGAACGACCACCTTAACACAGCACCGTGGCCACCCCTTCAATCATGGGGGTGGAACATCTTGAGCTGTTTTTCAGCAAAAGAAACAAAAGCGACAGATCCATGTAAAGGAAGGAATTAATGGGGCCGTGTGTTGTCAGATTTTGAGAGAAAACCTTCCATCAGCATTGATAAAGTGGTCTAGCCAGTCTACAGATCTAACCCACAAGCAACAGTTTGTGAAAACCTTGTGAAGAGTTCCAGAAAACGTTTGAGAGCTGGCATGCCTACAAAGGGTACATAATAAAGTACTGAGATGAACTTTTCTTTTTGATCAAATACTTATTTTCCACCATAATTAACAAATGCATTCTTTAAAATCAGACAATGTGATTTTCTGTATTGATTTTCTCGTTTTGTTTCTCATAGTTGAGGTTTACCTATGATGCAAATTACAGCGTCTCTCATCTTTTTAAGTGGGAGCACTTTCACAATTGTTGGCTGACTAAATACTTTCTTGCTCACTGTAGGAATGTGAGGTTCTGTCCCTGCAATAGATTGGTGACCTGTTCAGGGTGTACCCCACCTTTGCTCAACAGTAGCTGGGTTGGCTCCAGCTACCTCATGACTCTGAAAATGAGTCAGCAGGTTCTGAAGATGGATGGATGTAAATTGAAGAAAAAAAATGTCCTGAAAAAAAGAGGAATATTCAAAAACAAGTTAAAAAAAGTTGCAGAGCAAGAATGTTTATTCTGAAAAATATAGTGACTGAGTAACATAATGTTGTATGTCACTGGCCTCAAAACCTGTACCTCATGGTGTTGAAAGGCAATCATTACATCACAATGAAACACAAACACATTTGACAATATCAAACAAAATCTCTCAACAATTTTGTATTTTTAGACTATATTTCTATTTAAAAGAAAAATTGCAGCCGTCATTCTGCACGAGTGCCCCCCGCAGCCTTGGGCCTTCTTGTTTAGTGCAGCACTGCAGGAGTTGCCATCACTTGATGTTTCTGTTTGTTCTCTTGCAGCCTCTCAGGATGTTTCTGTCAGTGAAACATGGACCAGAGCACTGTTTGTGCAAACAAGGATCAGAGGATGCCATAAATATTAATGCACACTTTTGAATGGAACCTCAAGCATTTCAAGTAATTGCATAAACTCTAGTCTAGTCGAGAAACCAAATACCCAAGGACATTTTTTTTCACAGCAGAGTGGGGAGGCACTTGTCATTGTTATATTTAATTAAAAATGTATTATCTGCAGATGCAAATGTTCAGTCAAATGAGTGGCGCATTTAATGTTTGGTGTGGGACGCCTGGAACGGAGATGGTGGAAATAAGAGGTTTTAATATTTCGGCTGTCATAGACTTCAAGACAAATGAGTTCATTTAAGGAAAGTGAAAGTTTCCTGCTCCGACTGCAGAAATCTCCCTGCTTCAGTTGCTGCTGGGAGACCTGTGTGGGAGGGGCTGATGACAGCACCCACTTTTCCCAAAGCAACTCTTTAAAATCCCACTCCAGCTATATTTTGATCTATTGTACAAGCATTCCCAGTGGTCTTTTAAATATGATTATGCAGTTTCTAGCCAAAATCAAAAACCTGTATCATTTTCAAGTACTTAGTTTCTGCAGAGTGAGAGGAGTTCATTATCTCTTGAAATCTTGAATGAATTTGAAATTAAAATTTCAAGATGGCTGCACACACTCCCTTATGACAGTTGCTCTGGGAAAAGAGTAAGATTTTAAATGGTCTTATCCATTTTATTGTCATTTAAGTAGTTGATAAAAAGGAATTTAAAAAGAAAATGTAAAGCTTTTTAAGAAATATCAGCTTAAAAACAGTTACCTAAAACCAAAAAAAGCTGGCTTTCACTACAAGGCTAGATCGTAGCAGTACTGCTAGCTTCTACCATCAACCTGAATCAGCCTGGATCATTGCCTTGGCCTGCTATACTAAGCTGGTACCATCATCTGGTTCTAGCCTTGGGCTGTGCCAGCATCTAGTCTGGTCCTGAACTACTGATTTTCCATTCCCTGCCTGCATTAGTAATCAAAATGATTGGAGGGTACTTGACAATTCTTCTCTTCTTCACATTTGTCTCTGACAATAATCATTGCATAGATGTTGCAAACTCTTAGAACGTTTTAAGCAATTTGAAGTCCACTTCAACCCAAATCCATGGACATTGACATCCTACACTTTATTTAAACAGTAATTGTTTGCAAATAGAACTCCAACCCTTTTCCTCCAGAACACATAGTTTTTCTATTTCTATTCATATTGAAGAGTTAGTTTATGATTGATGAAAGATTCACTGTACAAAACTCCACTAACTCAAATTCAAAACAATACAATATAAGGGGAAAGGTTTATTATACTTTTGCTTTTGTTAATATTAGGAAATGTGCAGCTGAATCCTGGACCAGAACTGCAGATGCCATCTTTTTTCAGATCCCATCAATTTTTGGTCAAAACACTGAACCCCATATTGCCTCCTGACTGGGGGTTAAAGGTGGACACCAGCATTTGGAAGCAGAGTTGCCATCAGTGTGTGAATGTGTGTGTGCATGAGACTGTGACTGTAAGCCGCTTTGGGCCTTCTAAAAAGATAGAAAAGCATGTTACATCTATAGATAGTATATTTGCCACATACCATCATTAATTTGTTTACACACTGCGAGCTTACAGCGCCTTCAATTTGGTGGAATCCATTCTTCTACTGGTGAAATGGTTCCTATGTCACTGACTGCAATACAAGCCCAAAACATGATTGATCCACCCCCATGCTTAACAGTTGGACAGAGGTTCTTTTCATGAAACTCTGGACCTTCTTGTTTCTATGTTCATTTGTGAACTTCAAAGGTTGAATTTTGTGTTGAGGACGTGGAAGAGGTTTTTCTTCTGACGACTCTTCCATGAAGATCATATTTGTACAAGTATCTGTTGACAGTAGAACAGTGCAGCACAACTCCAGAGTCTGCTGGTCTTTCTGGAGGGATGCTGCAGTCAAACGTGGGTTTAGATTTGCTTTTCTCACAATCCTGCGAGCTGCTCTGTCTGAGATTTTTCTTGTTCCTCCAGATTTTGCTTTAACCTCCACTGTTCCTGTTGACTGATATTTCTTAATGATATTCTGAACAGAGAATATCAGCATCTGAAAGGCTTTACTATCTTCTTTTAGCTTCTCCTGCTTTGTGAGCATCAACTATTTTCACTTTCATTGTTGTGGACAACTGCTGGAAGAACCCATGATGCTGATTGCTGGGGCGAGGTCACATGATCAGATTATTTACAATCTTTCAGATTGAAATGACCTGGTCTGCAAACTGTGATGCCAGCATACCCTGCCACACCCACAACAAAATGGTGGTAACCTTTCTGCACAACACATTTTATGTTTTTTCCCACATATTTTACTTTTGCAGTTTCATTCATAGTTTTGAGTTAAAACATACTGTAGTGACGGTCACACCCACATTGGGTCTGCTGTCAGATCTGGCAGCGCAAGGGATTATGGGGTACAATTCCCTCTGCTAGTTCTGGCCCGATTAGGGTTCAAGTGTGGTTTTTATCTGAGTGTTCTGTTGTCTAGTACTTTGTTTTACCCTGTTTTGGTCCTAGTTAGTTTACCCTGTTGTTTGTTTATGTCTGCACCGTGAGTGAGGAGTGGGGAGAGAATGATGACCCCCGTGCGATGTTAACTGTTCTGTGTTCCAAAATAAAAGTCAGAGTTCTGCCATCTGATCTCTCAGCCTCTTTCCTCGTAGCGTTGCTACATTGGTGTCAGAAGTGGGATCATGGAGCAAGAAAGGATGGAGAGAGAGCGCATCCGACTACGCGGTGAAAGAGCAGCCTGGGTGGCTGAGAAGTGGAGAGATCCTGGTCTTCCCGACGGGTCAAGCTGCGGACGATCGCGCTGTGTGGAGACCACGGGGCCGGCGGCAGACTCTCCTGGCAGATCCCTGCTTTGCAACTCGACTGGGCAGCAGCACCCCACCGCTGTCGCTGGATTCCCCACTACTGCTCCCAAATCCACCGTCAAGTTGCCAAAGTATGACGGGACTAACCAGCTAGAGCTGTACCTCAAGCAAGTCCGAATTGCAGCGGTGCACAACGGATGGAGGGAAGAGGAAACAGCCACTCGCCTGGCGCTGGCCCTGGAAGGACAAGCACAGCAGATACTTTTGGACCTGGCACCGGCGGAGGAGCGGGACCTGGGCGCCCTAATCACGGCACTGGAACGACAGTTCGGGCGGTGCTCATCAGAGACGCAAGAAAGAGAGCAGCTGACCGGCCGCCATCGTCGGGATGGAGAGAGCCTGGGCGCCCTAGCTGCAGACATTCAGCTACTCGTCCGACGGGGTTACCCCCTATTTTCTGCAGCAGCGCAGGAAGAGTTAGCTCTCCATGCGTTCCTGCAAGGACTCACACCTGAACGGCTCCGCCAACACGTCCGCCTGGCCACGCCCCACACGCTGGAGGAGGCGATCCAGGAAGGAGAACGCGCGGAGGCCATCCTCTCCACCTCACGTGTGGTGCCCGGGGCTCAACCCTGCGTGAGGATGGTCAACCATGAGGAGGGGGCAGAGAACATCTTCCAAATCCAGTCATCTACGCCACAGCCATCTCAGCACCATCCGGTGACCACCCGAAGACCACACCGCTCCTCTGATCGCTGTTACCGGTGTGGGGAGCCCGGGCACATCGCACGCAACTGCCCTGCGCCAGCACCAAAGACCAGGGCATCTTCGCAGGGAAACGACAACGGGATGGTCAGATGAGGGGGCTGCCATCCCAACCACTAATGCCCCTTCAAGGCCGATGCACTCTGGTTGGACGTTTGGGATATACCAGAGGACTTTATTTGAGCTGTCAGCTGGAAGATCAACGTTGTCAAGCGCTGGTGGACACCGGGTCTACCATCTCTCTTGTGCGGCCGGGTGTTCTGCCAGACACCGCTGGTTCTCTTCCTGACTCATGGACTCTCACCGGCACCCAGCTAATGACTGTGACTGGAGAAAAAGCGGGGCTGGTGGCGAGAAAGCTGCTGCGGATCCGGACTGGAGGACAGGACATTATGCACGAGTTCTGGATGGCCAACATTACGGAGCCCTGCATTATTGGCCTCGACCTCATGTCCCGCTGGGGGGCTTGTATTGATGCTGCCCGGGCAACCGTCACCATTGGAGCTGAGACCCTGGTGCTCCAACGCGGAAGAATGAAAGACGGTGGACCCAGAACGACTCCTGCCGCCAGCAGCGCTGCACCAAGTGCCTTCACGACTCCGGTGAATGCAGCATCCACCAGCACCACATCTCCAGAGACAATGAAAGCTGTGCATGATCTGTTACAGCGTAGCAGCAAAGAGTTAGACCCTCAGCAGATCCAACATCTTTCGGATCTCCTGAAAGATTTCATGGACATTTTTGCTGCCACAGATGAGGACTGTACGCAGACAGGGCTGGTTCAACACCACATAGACACCGGTTCAGCTCTGCCCATCCGGCTACGCCCACACAGACTTGCGCTCGCCAAGCGGCAGGCAGCGGAGAACATGATCAGTCAGATGGCTGCAGCTGGAGTAATCGAGCCTTCCAGTAGCCCATGGGCGGCACCGGCTGTCTTGGTGAAAAAGAAAAACGGAGACTGGCGGATCTGTGTGGATTACCGGCGCCTGAACAGTGTCACCAAGAAAGATTCCTACCCTCTCCCTCGGATCGACGATGCTCTGGACTGGATCACAGGATCCAGCTGGTTCAGTTCCCTCGACCTGAGGAGCGGGTACTGGCAGGTGGAGTTAGCCTCCGATACTAAGCCGAAGACTGCCTTCACCATCGGACAAGGGTTGTGGCAGTTTCGGGTGATGCCGTTCGGGTTCTGCAATGCACCAGCCACGTTCGAGCGGCTGATGGAGAGGGTACTGGCTGGGGTGCCCCGGGACCGCTGCATTGTTTATCTGGATGACCTGCTGGTGCATGCAGACAGGTTCGAGGCGGCTCTAAATAATCTGCGGGAGGTGTTTACTGCGATCCGCCGAGCCGGACTAAGACTGAACCCAGCTAAGTGCAGCCTCCTAACCAAAGAGACTGAGTTCCTGGGACACGTAGTCAGCGCGAAGGGCGTGGCCACCAACCCAGCCAAGGTGGCAGTCGTGAGGGACTGGCCCACCCCCACGAATGTCGGTGAGCTGCGGAGCTTTCTGGGATTAGCCTCTTATTACCGGCGTTTCATCCGAGGCTTCGCCACTATTGCCAGCCCTCTCTACCAGCTAACCAACAAGGGACAGAAGTTCAGGTGGACTGATTCCTGTGCCGCTGCATTTGACCAGCTCAGGGCGGCTCTGACAGCGGCACCGGTCTTGGCGTTTCCAGATCCCCGTCGCCCCTTTATTGTTGACACGGACGCCAGCAATACTGGGGTCGGAGCAGTCCTGTCCCAACAGGGGGAAGATGGAGAGCGGGCGGTGGGCTATTTTAGCCGGGCCCTGAGCCGTGCCGAGAGGAATTACTGCGTAACGCGGCGGGAGCTGCTGGCTGTGGTTCAAGCGGTGCAACACTTCCGGCCGTACCTGCAGGGCTGCCGTTTCACCCTCCGAACAGACCATGCCTCTCTGACCTGGCTTTTAAGCTTTAAACAACCAGAAGGACAGGTGGCTCGGTGGCTAGAGACTTTACAAAGCTACGACTTCGATATCCAGCATCGGGCTGGGTGTCGCCATGGCAACGCTGACGCTCTTTCTAGACGGCCGTGCCTGACAGCATAATGCCGCTACTGTCACCGCCAGGAGGAGCGAGACGGCGATGTTCAGACTGTGGCTGCAGTAACAACCGAAGGTGTTCCTCAGCTGTCCCCGGAGCAGCTGAGACAGCAGCAGGAGGCCGACGCGGTGCTGGCTCAAGTGAGGAGCTGGTTGGAGGCGGGGCAACGGCCGGAGTGGAATAAGGTGGCAGCACAGAGTCCGGAGCTGAAGTCCTACTATTCCCAGTGGACTAACATCGAGCTCCACAACGAGGTGTTGTACCGGCGGTGGCAGGCTCCAGATCGGGGAGAGGACATCCTCCAGCTGTTGGTGCCCCGAGTGTCCCGCCCCCAGGTCCTTCAACTGGTTCACGGCTCCACCGGAGCTGGTCACTTTGGGAACGCCAAGACCCTGCGTCGTCTCCGGGGGCGGTTCTACTGGCCCGGCTGCCGCAGAGATGTGGAGCTGCACGTCCACTGCTGTGATGACTGCACTGCACAGAAAGGGCCATCCCGACAGTCACGAGCACCGCTGCAGCAGTATCTGGTAGGGGCCCCAATGGAACGTGTGGGGGTTGATGTCTTGGGCCCGTTTCCAGTGACTGATGCAGGGAACCGCTATGTCATTGTGGCCATGGATTATTTCACCAAGTGGCCTGAGGCATATGCAGTGCCGGATCAGAGTGCTGCTACCACAGCTGAAAAACTGGTTGAAGAGATGTTCACCCGCTTCGGGGCACCGGTTGAGCTCCACAGTGACCAGGGCAGGAACTTTGAGTCCCAGGTTTTCAGTGAGGTTTGCCGTCGCTTGGGGATACAAAAGACAAGAACAACCCCACTTCATCCTCAAAGTGACGGGCTGGTGGAACGTTTTAACCGTACCCTGGCCACACAACTGGCGATCTTGACCAGTAGCCACCAGCGGGACTGGGACCGCTTCCTGCCTTTGGCTCTCTGGTCTTATCGCACCGCAGTTCAGGAGTCAAGCCAGTGCACACCTGCAGCAATTATGTTTGGGCGGGAGCTCCGGACACCGGTGGACTTGGTGTTTGGGGCGCCACCTGAACCTGAGATCTCCGGTGGAAAAGAAATGGATTACTGTCGCAGACTCAAGGACCGTCTGCACGAAATCCATGAATTCACCCGCGGAGCGCAGGCTAGCGCTGGAGTGCAGCAGAAGAGGGCTTACGACAGCCGGTGCCGGGGCCAGGAGTTTGCACCTGGGGACAGAGTGTCGGTGTACTGTCCTGAACGGAAAAAGGGAGTTTCTCCCAAGTTAAGCAGCCATTGGCGGGGACCCGGTGAGGTGCTGCACCGACTGTCAGACGTGGTCTACAGGGTGCGTGTGCCAGGAAGGGGTCGAGCTGTGGTGCTCCATCAGGACCGGCTGGCTCCCTACCAGCCCCTTGCCCCACAGACTGTTGGAACAGCAGGTGAACCTACTAATATGGACTTGAACGAGCCAGAAACCAGTACATCCTTAAATGACTGTGCACGACCGGTGCGTTCGCGCCGGCGCCCCGCTTACCTGAATGACTTTATGGTAGATGGGGTCGCCGAGGACGGCTGACCCTTTAGAGGGGGGCTATGTAGTGACGGTCACACCCACATTGGGTCTGCTGTCAGATCTGGCAGCGCAAGGGATTATGGGGTACAATTCCCTCTGCTAGTTCTGTGTGGTTTGCTTGATTTCACCTGTTTTTGAGTTGCCAGTGCTGAGGGTATGCTGGCTGCTACAGGTGTGGTTGAGGTTCTGCTCCTGGAGCTGTGCTGGACCTGGCCAGAGGGGGAAATGAAGCCACCACAGCTCTAAAATGCTTGAGCCAGGGAATTTGGCAGGCGCCATCTCAGAAGCCTCCAAGGGGAGAAATCATGGACTTCTTTAATGTTGATTTGATTTGTTTCAGTTAATTGCTATTTATTTGTTGTTTTAAATTTGTACTTCTGTTTAGTTCTTTTCTTTTCCACTGAAAAAAAACAAGTTTTGTGTTTAGTTTTGTCTGTAATCTTTTGTTTAATGTTGTTAGTTCCCCCCTCATGTTTGTCTAGTGGTCTCATCACACACACTATATATGTTGCCCTGTTGTGTCTTTGGTCAGTTTGTTTTTTGTTATTTGGTCTGTTCAGCTGGTTAAGTTAAAGTTCAGTTTATTACCTCAGTTAATTGTGTTCTTTTGAGCTTTTGTAAGGGCCCAATTTGTAAATAATATATATTTTTTTAAAAATTAAAACATTTTGATAACTCTTCCATTGTACTCTTTTGGCCGCTCGATCCCTCACACAAACCCTGATTGTGAACAATCCATGACACTGTCAGGTCTCAGCTTTTCTAAAGGGGACGGTGGATACTATAAAATCTGCAAGGTGCCCAAACTTTTGCATGTGCCATTATTTTGTTTTCTTTTATTTTGAAAGGGTAAATGATGAAAATGAAGTCACATTTGTTTTTTACATATTGAAAGGAAATCTCATCTGTAAACTGATGCCTTTAGGAGATTTTTCATTCTTTCCTTCGGTTCGTTTTGCCAATAATAGAACATTTTACCTGGGGTTCCCAAAGTTTCGATTCCCATTGTAGAAGTCAGTTGCAAAAGGAAAGATAGACAGGCCAACATGACCCTTAAATGTGACTTGATGTTGAAAGCTCTGCATCTCTTCATTAGGAAATTGTATTTACTGTAAGTAGCAGGTCAAAAAGGAGGCAGGAGAGCCTGAAGGGTCACTGCAGGCTTTAATCTGTTCTCCTTATATATTAAAAAGCATAAACTGACACATTTGTGCAGCCTGTCGGCAGGCTGTGTTCATAAATACTGATTTATGAATCTGTTGTCCTTGTGGCAGATGAACTCATCACATGTGACGGACCGTGGAGCAACATGTCACAGCAGTGATTCCTTCGATTTCGTCTGGCAGAAAACTGCTATCATCAGCAAAGGAATTTTAAGGTTTTTCTTCCCCCTCCATTATTGATTCCCTAATAGTAAATTGTTTTGAATTGTTTTGCATTGATTGGTTTTCATTTCTGCGTTCCACTAAAGGGTGGAACGGTCGATTTCAGAGTCTGGAAGAACAACAGAAAGTGAGTTTGGTTGGATTTGTGGGAAAAAAACGACCTGCAGCTTCATGTTCCACCCTGATCACAGCTGCACTCAACAGCAGCAGGTCAGGCCTCTGCACACTCACACAAGAAGCAGCTCAGTTTCTGAATAGCAGCTGACATAACGGCGGCCACACGGCCGCAGGCTCTGACCTTGAATCAAGTGTCTCTCAGCTACAGTTATTTCTTCCTGCTTTCAGCCGCAGTGACCTTCATGTCAGCTCCCAGCCTGCACTCCTTCCATCTCAGGCTACAGTTTTTCTGAATCTTGGATATGATTCACATTACTGAAAACATAACACAAGAGTTGAAACATGATTCTCAGACGTGTGGTGGTCACATGGTCACAACTCAGATGCTCAGATTATCACTCTCTCTGAAGCTTTTTTTTTTCAATTCAACCTCAGACAAAACCTTATTTGACAAAATTGCGTAATATTGATTAGATCATGCCTGCCAGAGATTCTTTTTCTTCATGCTTGTCCTTAAAGAGTTGCTTCATCTAAGGGTTTTCAGTTGCAGTGAGTGCTCCTGTGCTTCTTTGTTGTCAAACAGCACTATCCGCACATCCTCAATGCTTTTAATTACAGATGTGATGCTTTTGCTCATTCACAGATCAAGCTGGAGATAATTGTGCCTACAAGAGAGCAAAACATAACATTTAGCTTTTAATTTAGGCATATTTCTGTATTTGAATTAACATCCAAAATCAAATGTAGATTCCAAACTATCTGACTCCATCAGACAGGAGAAAGGCTAAAGGAGGCTGTCCGTGATGACTGTTCAAATCTGATGTGAAACAAGAACACAAAAGACTGACGTGTGTTTTATGACAGTTCTTCTCTTCATAAATCATTCAGGGTCATTCATGCCACCAGTTTTGATAGTAATTATCATAAAACATTTTAGTGGTTAATAATGCACCACATTAGGTTGTTTCATCTGGCAGACTCCTATTTGTTCAGTATCTATTCAATGAACAATTCATAAAGTTTGAAAATGCACTGATCTGCTATTTTTTACTCCTAGAATCTGTGAAGAGAATGCCGTCAGTAATGGGGCAGCTGTGGGGCAGCGGTAGGCCAATATTCAAATAGTCAACAGTCGAGAGAGGACTCCCTCTGGTGGCCTGAGGGGGATATAGATGGTTGAGTCCTGACAGCCCAGTTGCATGGGTTCAGCAGATGTAGTCTGGTTTTGTGAGCCTTGTGGCTCTGCGTTTCCGGGCTCGGGCTCGAAGGACATTGTCCAGTTTTATGGTCCAGGTCCAACTTTTCATCTCGGCAGGGGATTTCCCGCTGCAGCTCTGAGAAAGGCCACAGTGGTAGACAGTCTTAAGTCCACAAGCTGACCATTTGGTTTGGACAGTCAAGGTTCGCAACTTCAGGGAATATGCAGCAGCACTGTCTTTTCCCTGTCTGATGTCCATCAGCTGTTCCCCCGGCTCCTTTCCATCAGTGTATCATCAGTCCTCACATGCAGCATTAGATGATGGCATGGAGAACTTGTTGAAATCTTTATTTATTCAAATATCTATAGTTTTAAAAAGAAATTTGGGATTGATTTTATTTTCTGAGATGAGATTTCAAAAGAAGAGAGTTTTGGCTTTTTTAACTGAGTTATTGTAAATTTTGAGTTGTTCTTTTAAAATTTCTTCATGAATTGTTAATTTCATCTTTCTATATCCCCTTTCTGCTCGCCTGCAGATCTGTTTCATATGTTTAATGTCATCAGTCTTCCATGGTGTTTTATTAGTGGTTCTTGATTGTTTAGTTTTGATTGGAGCCACTGCATCTATGGAAGACTGAAGTCTGATTAAAATCATCAACAATATGATCACAGGATGCAGGTAAAATCTGAGCAGGAGTTTGTTTAAAGATATCAATAAAACCTGCAGCCTCTTCAGGAGTTAGAAACCGTTTCCTCACAGTTCTCACTGAGACTTCCTGCTGGATTTCACTGGTGACAGTAAAAACACACAGTTGTGGTCTGATATAGTGGAGAAACAACAGAGGAAACCCGGCAGACAGGACGTATGTAATGATGTGATCCAGGTGTGTCCTTTGTTGTGAGTGACCTGTGTGACATGTTGTTTAAAATCCATGCTGATCAGAAGATTTAAAAACTCACAAGTATAGATATCATTACATTTATCAACATGAACATTAAAATCACCAGTTAGTAAAATCCTATTATAACTAAGATGAAGAGATGATAAAAATGCAGAAAATTCTTCAATAAAACAGGAAGGAGGTTTGGTGGTCTGTACACTGTGACAGATAAAACAAGTTTGTCACCAAGAAGAAAAGCATGATGCTCAACGGAAGAATATTTTTGAAGTACAATATTTTCAGATGTTGATCTATTGTGAGCAATTGATGCTGTCCCCCCACCTTTCTTTCCTTCCCTGATAGAAAATAAAAAGTTCAAATTAGGTGGAGAAACCTCAGTGAGAATTGCTGGTGCATCAGTGCAAAGCCAGGTTCCAGTTACAGACAGACAGCTTAAGTCATGATAAAATCAGATCATTAATGATAAAAGACTTATTAAAAAGTGATTTGACATTTAAAAGAGCCATCTTCATTGTTGTTGGTAAAATCTGAAGTGAGAATGACATAGGTTTAGTGACTGTGTGAACTGGAAGGAGACATCTGACACTTGGAAATGAATAGAAGTGACTGGAACATCCATTGCTGATATGAACTTGTATTTGCTGCTGAGCGGCAGAGAACGGTAAGTCTGGGATGTGAGTGTCCTGGTTCGACCATCAGCTGGGAATGTTTTTGAAGGAACAGAGAGTGAGATCAATGTTGATGCTGAGAAGACGGAAACCACTATTGTTTGGATGTAAACCGTCTGTTTTGAAGAGGACTGGTCTGTTGTAAAAAGTTGTGAAATGATCAATGTATGGAATGACAGTTTGATTTTAACCAGATGTAAAGCTGGTGGACGCGTGAGAACATGATGTTTCCATAACGGGATGCAGGAAATGGTCCAGATTTGATCCAGTTCATGTTAACTGTTGGATGTTGTGAATCAGGTTAATGAAATCCATTTGCAGGGTTTCTGATTGCTGCAGTTTCAGGTTGTTGGTGCCTGCATGGATAATGAATGTCTCTGCAGAGGGGTGTTTGACAGTGAGTTGGTGGGCAGAGTTATTAATGTCAGTTATGACTGCTTCAGACAGTGACAGAGTGTGGCACCTGCTGACATGGACATGCCGGACAGTGGAGTCTCCCATGATGAGGGTGGGCTGCTGCACAGGTCCGGGTCTTCCAGCGGGTCTCCCCGCGATGCCAGCTGGGTGACGGGCAGCAGCCTCCGCGGGTTCAGGTGGAGAGATGGCAGCTCCAGAGCGATGTTTCCTGGCAGGCAGCTATCCAGCTTGAAGATCTGGTTTTGGTAAGTATCTTTGTCAAAATCTTTGTTGGTAAATACTTATCATATATATCATACTATTATTAACCTCTTAAGCCCGAGCTAATATTAAAGTTAACCCTCAAAGTCACAGTAAAGCAGAATGAACTGCTGTGGTAATAGAAGCCTAAATGTGAGGTCCACGTGTGTGGACGCAGGTCTGAGGAAGTTAAACATGACTGATGATCTTCTGCTGACAATCCAAAGAAAAGTAAATACTGTTGTGTTATTTCTAAAACAAACTACTTTTTTAAAGAGATTTTATCAAAAGATATTTGCATGTAACATAAACAAAATTAAATATTTTCCATTGTACGCAAATATTTAGTGATTAAAATGTATTTTCTTTTCCTTACCATTACAGTTTGGATTATCAGTGGTGGTCATCTCCATTTGACATCAGAAAAGACAGTTCAACAAAACCATCACAGCGCCTACAGCCCGGCAGGGATCCACGTCTCCTGGTTCAGCTGAGGCGGATGGCGGTGGAGCGGCCTTTTACCTTTTTTATTTTCAAGCATACAAGGAAGAGCAGCTTCTGATTTGATCATCTGTGTGGAGGAAGTGAATCTGTGACGTCAGGAGTCTGGGACTGGTCATTGGGATAAGAGAGAACATCCAGCGGCTGCACAGTGCTCATCCTGACACTGAAATTCTTTTTATTCTCTTTAATTTCTTACTGAAATTGTTTCAGTGGATTGAAATGTACTCTTCAGAATCATTTATTAGTTTCTTGAAATGTCAAAAATAGACTGGGTTATCATAGATGATGCTTTGTAACCGTGACATTGTTCACAAAAAGCTTTACCTCTTTTGTTCATTTTAAAGTTGATTTATGTTTTACTTGAAATGATTGAACAATACTATCACTCTTCCTCTGTGGCAGACAGCCATCAAGTCAGGCGATTGTTTAAAGGGTGCACAGATTTGTCGGGTTAATGCTTGTGATGTCTTTTGTCATCATTATCTGGTATGACCACCATTTGCCTTCACATAGATTTGGTCAGGATGTAGATTGTGAGCTGTGAATTGTTGGTCCACTCCTCTCAAAGGCTGTGTGACATTTCTAGATATTGGCAGGAACTGGAACACGCTGTCGTGTACGCCAATCCAGAGCATTCCAAACAGGCTCAATGGGCGACATGTCCGGTGAGTGTGTCGGCCACGCTAGAACTGGATGTTTTCAGCTTCCAAGAATTGTGCAAAGATCCTTGCAACATGGAGCCGTGCATTACTATGCTGCAGCATGAGGCAATATTCTTGGATGTATGGCACAACAATAGGCCTCAGGATCTCATAAATCTGTGCATTTAAAATGTCATTGATAAAATACACCTGTGTTTTTCATCCATAACATGATGATGCCCACACCATAACCCCACTGCCACCGTGGGCCACTATATCCACAACACTGAGGTCGAAAGACTGCCCACCCACACGATGCCACACATTCGGTCTGGCATCTGGCCTGAGCAGTGTGAACTGGGATTCATCCATGAAGAGAGCACCTCTCCAACAAGCCTCAAAAGATGTCCTTGAATGTGAGCAATTGACCACTCGAGTTGGTTTCGTTGACAAACTCATGTTGAGACACCAATGAGGACGAAGAGCAGCAGATGAGCTTCCCTGTTTCTGACAGTGTGTGGAATTTTCAAACCGATTGTTTTAGCAGCCACCCGAGTGGCTGGTCTCAGATGATCTAGGAGGTGAACATTCTACATGTGGGCTGCTGTGGTTATACGTGGTCTCCGGTTATGAAGCTGATTGGATGTAGCCTACAGCCAAATTCTCTGAAATGCCTTTGGAGACAGCTTAGGGTTGAGTAATGAACATTCAGTTCATGAGCAACAGCTCTGGTGGGCATTACTGCTGTCAGCATGCCAATTGCCCACTCCTTCAAAAAGTGCATCATCTGTGGCATTGTGTTGTGTGCTACAACTGAACATTTTGGAGAGGCCTTTTGTTGTGGCCAGTCTCAGGCACACCTGTGCAATGATCATGTTGTCTAATCAGCATCTTGATATGGCACATCTGTGAGATGGGAGGAAAGTAGAAGTACTCACTATCACAGATTTAGATAGATTTGTCAACAATGTTTTTAAAAAACTGTAATATGTTTGCAGATTTGCGTACTAAATCGAAAATAGAACAAACGGATAACGATTCAATTTCAATTTCGTTTTTCGCAATTTCCTCTGAAAAGTCTGGGTCAACCGGAAGTTGTTTTTTTTCAAGTGCTTTATTGATGACACGCAATGCGAGCTGTGATGCTAATATGGTTAATTTAGAAGAATGCTCAGGTTTAGTGACAGAGCGCTTTCAGAAAAACATGCAGAGATTTCAGAAATGTCGGTGAGAAGATTCTATTTGAAGCAGCAGCACAGGAGAAAAAGACATGTGACGGACAGACAACTTGAAGTTGCACTTGAGTCAGCCATAATTAAGGTAAGAATGACCCATAAACGTTTATTTTATGAATGATACATAATGTAATTGTGATGAGGATGCAAAATGTTTTGCATTTTGGTTGTATTTATTTCTTTTTATGACTGCTTGAGTTTCCATGCTTAAATTTAAAGGAATTATTTTGCTGTTCTGGAATGTTCTTTTTCTTCACATATGTGTATTTCCTGTTTTGTTTCTGAGTAAATGACTCCTCATCATTTGCAGGTGTTCTTGCCAAATGCTCTTTCTGATTGGCTGTAGAAATGTTTGCAGGAAGTGTTCCTGATTATATAAGGACGTTCTGAGAATGGGTCAAGAGGCCTTCCTTTAATCTCTGCATTGCCCAATAAAAAATGGCATTTTTCAGCAAGCAGGAGTAGTTGGCTGATTTACTTGATTTACCCGATACGCCTGTTTGGACCACTCATAACAGTAATACTGGGGTGGTTAACCGTATCTGCATTTATTTATGTAATATTTTACCATAAATCATAAGATTGAGCCAGCCAAGTGCAAAATAATATATATTGAAAATAAATAAATAAAATTGTACTCAAAATAACAAATCAAAGAATCATATACTTATAACTAAACGTTTTAGATCTTAGTCAGAGGAATACTACAATGTTTGACAGAGACTGTATTTCAATCAGATTTTCTGGTGTTTTGATCCCTCTCTAATGCTTTCCTAGTATAGCCTGTTTTCTCCTTATTTTGCTGTGCTTGTTTCCTGAATAAAAGACCAACTACAGCTGCTGGGTTTTCTTTTTCCAGGGATTTCAGTGGAGCTGGAGTCCAGTGCAGAGGAAGCTGCAAGCGTGTAAGCATGAGCTGGGGTCTGTTACCGACGTATCTTCATCTGCAGAGGATCCTTTCTCAGAGCACGGCAGATATGATGCTGAGCAGTAGCGTGGACAGACTTTCCCTGACACGACTCTTTCTGATACAGCATTTAACCACAAACAGACTTTTTCCAGATGCATTTCTTCATCTAATAAATGTTACTGACAGACATGCTGAGTAAATGCTGATTATAAATATAGTGTTTGAATGCATTAAGAAGCCCACGAAGTAAAACCCCCAACTGTCTTTGTTTCTGTTGTTGAAAAACATATTCATGTTAAGTTTGTAATAAATATACTGCTCTGCCATGAAACCATGTTATTTTATATCTGTTATAACACTCATGTCAGTATTCAGTTTTACCAGCAAGAAGAGACATTTCTAAACAGCTTTGAAAATGTCAACATTGACTGTGTTAATAAAGCTTTAAACTTCAAATGGTAAACATGGAGCCAGTAAACACCAAGTCCAATATGATGCAGTCCTTTTGGATGTTGTTTTCTAGCTCATAAGCCCGACACTTTCAGCAACAATCACGGCTCCTCTTCCCCAAGACATGCTTGGCAACCAATCAGTCTTATGCAGCAGGTAGAGAAAAAAGGCTTTTTCAATGACCTGCAATTTAAAAAATGTAAAGATTAGAGTCAAATAATTAATGATTGTACTGCATATAAATCAGTGAAATCTGTCAGTGATTTGTCTGTATGCTATATACTATGGTGAAATGACTTTAGTCTTCTTATTATCCCCTTGCAGAGCTGTCCTATATTCTTCTGGTTCTACACAAACTTTTCTGGAACTCTGCTTCTAGAAACTTGACCTGCAGAAATCACACATTTTAACTCAACATCGTACTTGATGTTTTATTGGAGTTTACTGTAGGTGTCAGTTTATGTAGATGTTCAAATGTCATTTTCAATGTATTTTAATGTTTTTTCACATATTAACTTATTTACTGATTTAAAAGTTAAATCTATAGTTAGCAACACTGATCCCATATAATTACTGTCTGCTTTCTGGCTTTTTTATTTGCAAACACATCAAGCTATGCCTGTTTTATCTTTTCCTCACTAGTTCTTAGAAGAAAGTGATGCTAAAAGCTTCTACAGTCTACAATCTACAATCTTCTACAAAGCTTCAAAATGATTTGTTTTTTTATTTTAAATTGAAAAATGAATGAACGAATGATACACGGGCTTGGCAAGGGTTTAGTCCTTTGGCGGTCTTGATATATTCTAGGTTTTTATGGTCTGTCAACACCAGGAAAGGATGAAATGCCCCATCCAACCAATGTCGCCACTCTGTGAAGGCCTCCTTCATGGCAAGCAGCTCTCGATCCCCCACGTCATAATTATTTTCTGCATTACTGAGTTTCTTGAAATAGAATGCACATTGATACATCTTAGAAGGCTGACCATGACGTTGCGACAAAATGGCCCCTATGCCTGTGCTCAAGGCGTCCACCTCCACAACAACAAAGTGGATTGAGAGGTCTGGGTGACGCAGGATGGGCGAATGCGAGGCCAGAGTGGCTTCCTGAATCCATCTAAGGCATTTGAGTACCCCCTTGAGGAGAGATGTGAGCGGCACCACCACAGAGCAGAAATTACGGCTGAAGCGGCAGTAGAAGTTGGTGAAACCTAGTAACCACTGTAGTTCCTTCACCGTGGTGAGTTCATGCAACTGTCTCCCCCTTGCTCTCATCCATGGCCACACCCTGGGCACTGATAATGTAGCCAAGAAAAAAGATGAAGGTTCTGTGAAACTCACATTTCTCCGGCTTAGCATACAGAAGGTTGTCGATCAGTCGCCGTAGAACCTGACTGACGTGGGAGTTGGGTGGAGTAAATGAGGATGTCATCGAGATAAACAATGACAAATCTCTGAAGCATGTCCCTGAACACTTCATTGATGAAGGCTTGGAACACGGAGGGAGCATTGCAGAGACCAAAGGACATGACCAAAACTGACCAGAGAGTCTGGTGCTTAGCGTGAGCATTTTTCCACGTTAAAACCATCATTTTCATCCCTCAAAGATACCCTCAAATAACCCTCACCCTTCAAATAAATCCTTCAATCCATGTGTTTTTTGTTCATTTGTCAAAATGATGTTAAAGTTGTCACTCCTAACAAAATTTTCACTAAGTGCAAAGACTGTTTTCAGGGTTTGGGAAAGCTCAAAGACTTCCAACTGAAGCTGCAAAAAGATAAAAGTGTGCCTCCAGTCGCTCAGCCTGTTTGGAGAGTTCCTTTTAGCTTGAGCAAGCAAGAGGAGGAAAAGCTGAAACAACTTGATGATGCTATTGTAAGAATCACAGACGCAGATGTTAGCACATGAAGGCCATCAAGGAATAGTCAAAACAAAGCAAAGACCAAAGTTTGGTGGTCAGAAATTGATCAAGAAGTAGAATACCTGGTGATATGATGTCATGCATGTCAAATCAACAGTTCTACTTCACGAATGTCCCTACTGCTAGGATGGAGCTCCCAGCTAAACCATGGCACCTTCTTGCTATGGATATGTGTGAACTGTTTCCATCAGGACACCATCTATTGGTAGTGTCTGACCACTACTACAGATGGGTGAGTGCAGACATTCTTCAAAACCCTACTTCTATGAACATAATCAAGTGTCAGAAACATTTGTTTTCAAGACACGTTCTCCCAGAAAGCATTGTGACAGACAATAGCACTCCATTCATTTCAAAAGAATTTAAGCTGTACCTACAGGAGAATGGAATCACACATCACCAAATCACACCACATTGGCCCCAAGCTACTGGAGAAGTTGAAAGGCTACACAAAACTTTTTGTAAGGCTATATGTGCTTTTCATGTTGAAGGAAGAGACTGGTGACCGAGGTGGATGTTTTTCTATTGACCTATGGTAGCACTTCTCATTGTCTCACAGGCTGCAATCCAGCTGAGCTCCTGTTCAACCGTCAAATCAGAACCAAACTTCCTGAACTTTCACTTTTCAAACAAAATCCAACTGAAAGAGGATGTTGCTAGTCAATTTCCTTGGGGGCCCTAAGGCTGCATGTTCAGCCTCTTTTGAGGAGAATTCATATGTTTGTCTTTACCTGTAGCAATTTTCAGAGTTTCTGAAACCCATCCATCCATTTTCTTATCCAGGTCGTGGGGGCAGCAGTCTGAGTAAAGATGTCCAGACTTCTCTCTCTCTGGCCACTTCCTCCAGCTCCTCTGGGGGGGCCCCGAGTTGTTCCCAGGCCAGCTGAGAGACACAGTCTCTCCAGCGTATCCTGGGTCTTCCCTGGGGCCTCCTCCCAGTGGGACAAGCCAGGAACACCTCCCTGGGGAGCTGCCCAGGGGTCATCCGAACCAAATGCCAGGGCCACCTCAACTGGCTCCTCTCGATGTGGAGGAGCAGTGGTTCTACTCCGAGCTCCTCCCGGGTGACCGAGCTTCTCACAGTGTCTTTAAGGGAGCGCCCAGCCACCCTACAGAGGAAGCTCATTTCAGCCGCTTGGATCCGGGACCTCGTTCTTTCGTTCAAGACCCAAAGCTCATGACAATGATTTAGTGCAGGGATCAGGAACCCTTTCACTTGTGAGCCAATTATGTCTTTTTGTTCTAGCATAAAGCTTACTTTGGATCTTAGGCTTTTTATATTTCATAAAGTGATATTGAAATTCATGTGCATTTTCAGTTTCTGTGAATGCGAGAAATGCTGCATACATGATCCTCCATGGTTGGTACCCATCCTAACACCTTTTGAGAAAAGAATTGCACATCATCTTACGTAAACAACAATCGTTGACTAATTGACTAATCAATAAAATAATGAGTGACTAATGGACCTTTAAAATAATCATTAGTGACAGTCCTAGCAATGACAGAGCACTGACTCACTGGAAGTTTTCTTCTTTTATTTGAATTCACAGAAATATTCTAATATGAATGATTTTTAGTATTTTAAACTACTGTGATCATTTATCGCACTATAGGTGAAATTCCTTAAACAAGTGTGTTTGAAAAGGTGTGAGTGTGAATAGACAAACAATACCACTAGGTATTTCTGTCATATCCAAGGGTGAGAATGGAAACAGAAACCAGTTTTGGATGCAGAGGCTAAGAATCCTCTGCTCGAAAGAGTAGAATATTCAGGATTACTACTACTGGATACTATTGCCGTCTTACTCAGAAATCAACCAGGTCATAGAAAGAACAAGAAATAGGTAAATAAAACAAAATGGGGGAAAAAAACAAAGCAAAGCAAGGCCTTAAAACCCCGGTAAACCCTCCAGTGTAAGGACTGGAAGATTATAGAAAAAACTGATCCAGAAAAAAATAAATACCTAGATGATTGGATAAAAAAAAATAACTACTTTAGATTAACTGTGCACAATTCAACCCAACTACAAGAAACTGTGGCAGCAAAAACTAAGAATGATGCTTATAAGAGGAAAAAGGCAGGAGATGCCCAAACTTATTTTTTGATAAAGGAAGACAAAAAGAGAGAAAAAGGATGAAGGGCGGTGAAAGAAAGAAAAGACAGATGAATGAAAAGATATAGTAACGAAGTTAGAAGCTAGAAAGTTAGAAGCTGCAGCACAAGTGGGAAATAAGAAGCAGAGTAAAGAGGAAGAGTTGGGATGTGCCAGAGATTGATTGAAAGAGCAGCAGAGAAAAGATGTTCTGGACGGCAAAGGAGAATAGAAGAAAAAAAAGCTGCAGGGGAAGAAGAAGCAGAGATGGAGGCTCGTGCTCGAGCAGACTGTTAGCGCAGGGAGCGCACGGACAGAGAGTGTCCGTATCTACGAGAGGAGGAGAATTAAGAGGAAGACAATTGTTGAAAACATGAAAGTAAGCTGCATGGAGTTATATTTGCCTCTTTTTAATCATTTCCATCCTAAATTGACAATTGCAGCGTGTGCATGAACATTTTCTTGCACTTACTGGGCTAAGCGTCTCTCCGCTTCATTCGCTCTGGTCTTATTTCAGGGATGTTTCCAGCTGAACTATTTGGCTGGAAAGTTGAACTTAGTTGTTGATTTTTTTTTTTTTTTTACTACAGAAGTAAAATGGCCTTCATGAATTCCCTCCCAAATCTGCAGAGGTCTCCTCTGGTTCTGCTTTGATGCAGACAGAGAAGGTTGACGTCATTAATAAAAGTGGGAACAGCTGTTGAAATTAGGCATGATCAGCCTCTGCTGCACAGAAACTGATTTATAAAGAGCTTTGGTGAATTGATTCAACTGAATGAGCATGATAGAATTAAACTTTATAGAATTTTATTGATCCCCTGGCAGGAAAATGATCTTGTTACCGTTGCTGCGGTGGAAAAAAGTTATAAACAGCCAAGTCCTGCTGCTTTTTTAATTTTTATTTTTGCCAGGCGACATCAGTGGAGTATAAAAACAATAAAACGGACCCGGTCCGTGGTGGTGGCAAAAAAAGAAATGTTAACAAGAGAATGATTAAAGAAAATAAAAAGGCCCGAGCAGCGGCAGAGGGATCCCTGTCTCTCTGCCGCTGCCGTTGTGTCCATAGATACGTTTCTCCTGCCTGAATTTGTGTCTCCAGTCTCAGACATGGTTCTGGCAGAGGGAACGTACTTCGGCACAACACCGACCAGCGCCGGCATATTAGCGTGGGGGATCCCCGCTTAACCGGGCAGCAACTCTGGACTGGAGGGCCGACCACACCCGCCCCAGGCTCTGGCAGCACTGTGGAGATAGAGGACTAAGAAAATGAATGGAAAACAAAAACAAAGACCACTAAGCTAACTCAGAGCTAACGTAGGCAAATTCCACACAAAAAGGTCACAGCCAGAATTTGAACCAGGGCCTTAAGAGTGCCAACCAGATCCTAGACTCATTTACTAAAATTAGACTTTGGCACCATCTTCTGGTCATGAAGAGTACCTACGCAGACAAAAAGAAGGGATTGTGAGAAAACTGCAGAAAGATGCATGTGTTGTACACAGAGAAATATGTGCTCTTTCCTGGTATCAGTTTCAGAATAAAAGACTGTTACCACACTGCTGGGATTACAGAGAGAGCTGAAGAAAAGAGAGCTGCTGGGATGCATCAAAAGGTCCGAAGTGCTCTGAACTCCTGAAGCTATGCAGAGATCTCTAGTGAACTTTGCTTTGCATGCACTTGCACTCCATTCTAATACTCTCCACCTGGTGTGTCTAATCACAGAAACGGGGTTATCTTTTGTTTGGAGCTGGAGCTGGTTTCAGACTCCCCTGTGCAACTAATGGTACATGTAACTCTTGGAGAGCTTCAAAAAAAGTGTGTGTGTGTGTGTGTGTGCGCGCGCGTGTGTATGTAAAATCTTCCAATTTTAAGACTGTCTCTAATTGACGTTGTCTTCAATAGCAGCCAGGTCTAACAGGTAATTGTTATTTCAGATGGCAGTTTCAAAGAGGCTTCTTTAAGATCTTAACTCAATGCAACCTGGCAGCTTCTCCACTTCATCGGTGGAGGAGGTGTACCCTGATCTGTCAAAAGGTTCCTTCTGAATACCTTGATCTCAGGGAAGTCTTTAATAAGATTAAAGCTTCCTCTCTACCACCTGGCAGACCTTTTTACTATAGCATTGATCTTCTTCCAGGTACTATTCTTCCTTGGGACCATTTGTAGTGCCTTTCTGGACCTGAACATCAAGTCATGCAGGACTACACAGATGAGTCCTTGAGCACATGACTCAGAGCTCTTCCTCACCAGCAGGAACAGGTTTTTCCTTTTGTGACGATAAAAGATGGTGGCTTAAGGCCCTGCATAGACTCTGACATTTAAGAGTGTATTCAGACGGAAAAAATCATTTGGTCCGGATCAAGTCCTAAAACTTGCGTTTGGGCTGTGTTCAGATAGCCGTCCACTGGACATTTGATGTTTTGAACCAAAGTTTGTTAACAAAACCATGTGACTAAATATTTCTTCAGTTATTGACCATAAATAATAAGGCTTTAGCAAAGCAACTAGAGGCAGAAATGATGGAAGTCCTACGCTGTGCAATCTTTGTTGGGATGTTTCACTCAGTCATTTTGCTGACCAGTTTTGAACGTCGGTATCAATGTCAGGTTCAACACTTTTTACTGCAGTTACTGATTAGACGACAGCTAAGAAAGTACACCGGTAAGTGTTAATGACCTATAGATCAAGGATAGGCAACTCCAGGCCTTGAGAGCTGCATTCCAGCATACCATGCTCTGACATGCTCTAATTGGCTGGACACACCTGAACCAGGTAATCAGTCATGAGTGGGGCTTGGATATCTGAAAATCATGCAGACACTGCGGCCCTCGAGGCCTGGTGTTGCTCATCCCTGATCTAGATTATTGGGAAAACGGTGTGAATGAAGTTAAAAGTGTCTCATTGTTGTGGTATTGTGGCTTTATTTTTAAGAGAATTCTGTTAAGTAACCACAACGTAGCTTTTAGGGTGCGTGCAGCGTAACGAGACACAGAAAAGCATTTAAGAAGCGTATTCAGCCCCCTGGAGTAGGGGGACGGCTGCTCTTCTGGCTGGGCTGGGCTTGTCCTCTGTGCTTCCATGCCTCACTGCTCTCTGTGTTGAGGGCCCGTGTGGTGGTCCTGCAGGCCCTGCTCTGGGCGCTTGGCCTGGTGGATCACCTCCATCGGCCCTACAGCACGTGTGATGGGGGGGCGCTGGTCGCCGCAAATGCTTCGGCGGGGTCCTGGTGTGAGTATGGCCAGGAATTCTCCTTTTTTCTTCTTCTTTTTTTTACATTCTATCATCCACCTAAGCTTAATATAAACAATCACCTGAACACAGGTGTCAGCTCACCTTTGCACAAACAACGAAACGCTTTACATGTGTTGGTTTGCATGCATAAGTGTGTGTGAACTGTTGATGTATTGTGTTCATGTTGACACGTTTGTATGTGAAGACTCTTGAAGCCAAAAGGTATGTTTGTAACATCTGAGTGTGTGGACAGGCCCCGCCCACTTTAGACTAACATTCACACCTGACTAATGATTATAAACTTCCAGCATCTTGTTGCCTGTAGTTTTATGATTCTAAATCTGTCTAACAGAAGAAGCTCTCAGTTCATATCTGATTGCTCAGCTATTGGACAGGACAAGTTTAGGAAACAAATAAATAATACAATAAATTTTAAAAAAGGCAGCACAAAGTCTTCCTGGAATGAGCTGTTCTCACCTGTCTACGTCACAATGTGAGGACCTGTTTTCCTGGATTGGAAGAGGCTGGTGCTCAGAGAGTAGGGTTTTGGAGCAATGCCTAGAATTGTGTGAATGACTCAGAATACCACTTTGGGGTTGTTTATTTATTGTGAGGAGTTAGCATTATAATCCACTTAAAAGCTTAAAAAAATATTTTGCATGATATAGGCCCTTGAAGACTGAAGAAAGGTTAGTCACCCTGTATGTCCTGCTTTTCTGGAAATCAGGTTTTAAAAGTAGCATGTACTATATACCATATTGTATAGCAAGCAAAAGATATAAATCACCAAGAAAAATCACTGCAGTTTGCCCATCACAAACATTTTTACATGTTTTCAAAGTAGCACATAAATATTTCTGTCTTGTTGTAAAACACCTGTCTTTGGACAGCAGAGGAAGCATAAATTATGTGCTACTTTTGAAGTGCGTGTTGAAAACAAAAACAGCCTTTTTTATGTCCAAAACGTTGTAGTCTATGGCATTTTTCCTGGTGATTTATGATACTTTTCATTTGCTTTGGTATGGGAGGGGTAATGAGCATCAGATACAGTATGCAAATTGCTGGTGGTCACACAGAACTTGAGTTGAGATTTTCTTTTGATGGTTAAACATTTAAAAGAGGAAATAATAAAAACCAGAACTTTCTCACTCAAGTTTTCCGTTTTATTTCATATTTCATCCTCACTGAACACGTACATCTTTTTAATGACAAACAGCTTTCATCATCTGTAAAATACACATTTTAATGCGTTGTTATTGTGCTGCTGCAAGATAAAGAGGATCATGAGACCTGAAGATGCTTCTCCTTCCAGCCACTTTTTCCTCTGATCTAAATGGAGCCTTATTCCAGGTCTCTGCAGAGCTGAATTCTTTGAGGGGGGGGCTGAGCAGGGAGGGGGGCACAGCTTTATTAAAGATCATTAAAGCACTCTTGGCTGGTCATTGACCCTCCTGCACACAACAAAGCAGGAAATGGGCCGGTAGACTTCCCATCCAAGCCTAAGTAGTCGGTTGTGTGATGAGAAAGACGAAAAAATCTTGATGGAGCTGTATCCAAGCTCGCTCTGGATCTGAACCTACAACCACTGTGTCCAGCTGACGCCTGTTTTTCTCCGTTTCATCAATAAAGCTCAAAACATAAGTCACTTCATGTCAGATCCAGAAGGGTCTGAACATTTTAAAAACTTTAACTTCTCTGGTTTATGAAGCATCTACTCAGGAGTGTAAGGTCAACACAACATCTCATCATGGCGGGAGCTGTCATGTTAGAGAAGCTCCAAAAGACAGAAGCCCTCGGTTTCTGTGTTTCTATTCCAGCTTTGACACGAACAGCAACGTCAGGATTCACTGAGTAACGTTTCCTTTGTTTCGCCTGCTGGGGGAAGACAACAGCAACATAACAATACAAACACAATGAAGTAGGGACTGAGCGATCTGCCAGGTACATTTGTATTCATTAGCAGCTGCAGGGCAGCAGGTGTTGTGTTCACCTTGTGAGTCATCCTGTAAACTGTGACACACAAGAGAGCAGCATCAGCAGCAGCAGCTCCAATGCAGAAACACCTCCAGGTCCAAACTGCCCCATCATTTCATCAGCACTTCACCAACTCCACAGAACAGCTTCATTTGTGTAAGAAAAAAAAAAATCCTTCAAACTTGAGCATTTGATTCTTTTTAGAATTGTTTCCAGGTAAACACTGCCTGAGTCTGCCATCTTAGTCCTGGAAGCCTTCAGCCATCTTCCTGTGCAGGTCACTCTCAACCAGAGCAGGTAAACAACCTTCTCTCAGCCACCTCTGCGGCTGACTCCAGCTGAGTGTAGGATGTTTACAGGACCTGAGTCTGAACCGCCATGCACTCACCACAAGCTGACCTTCAACACAAAGGTCTGAGACGCAAACAGACGCAGGATCCGGTTCGTCATGTCTGTGGAGAACGGAGCAACCTGCAGCTGCAAACATCAGACTGAAAGCTCTGCGCAGACACAGCTTCCAGTCGGGGATGTTTACAACCCCAAAGTGCCAAAGTGTGACCTTCATCCCATTTGCAGAACATTGTTCCTGTTCAGCCGGGAGCATCCTCCACTTCCACAGGATAGACGACGGTGTGAAGTTTTGACGGATACATACTGGATAAACGCCTGCCATTGACAACAAGAAAACAGTTCTTCCTCCTGTTACAGGGGGTGCAGTTAGGAGAAACCACTTGAAGGGGATTTCTGTCCAGATCACCTGACAAACTATTGAACAAAGCTGTGAGAGGCTGGCCGTCAGCACTGATGGTGTGAGAACTAAAACTAACATGGCTGTTTTCCTGGTGAGAAGGAGGCATCCAACAGTCTGAAACCGACCCCAGCACAGCTGCTGCTTTAAATCTAAAACTTTGGTCTTTCCAAGCCCGCAAATGTCCCATCGCGCGTCCATAGAATCAGGAAAGTTTTGGAAGTTTCATGTGGAGGTCCAGGTGAGCTCAGCTCTGCGGAAAACCTGTCAGTGAGCTGAGTGTGGAGAGGGAAACAGCAGAGCTCTCCTCTTTGTTTCCACTCCCGCAGCCGGACACAGACACCGCAACGCTCCGCTCCGCTGCGGGAGACGCGGGAACAGGCGGAGCAGCGGCCGGCCGGGAGAGGGCCAGCAGAGCCCGGAGCTCCGGCTAGCACGCTGAAGCTAGCTGTTAGCTCGTCATCAGAACCCTCTACACCCCCCTCACGTTCCCTTACCGGCTGTTCTCCAACAAGCCCGCCTGAAGCCTGCAGGGGGTGGCTCGGTGTGGGGGGGCAGCTGCCGGTTCCGGTTCGGTCCGGTTCTGAGCGCTGTAGCCAAAGTTTTCTTCCGTTTTCACGGACTTGTCTTTATTTTGACCTTTGGTTACTTGACACCAACGCTGACGTCATTGTCATGGCAACTGAGCCCCTCCCACTGCCCGGACACATACAGGGAACATCACCGAATGAAACCGATTGAAACCGAACGTAACCGAACGTGGAGAGAGGCCGCTGCCGCCAAAAGAAGACAATAAAAACAGAAGTTACATCGAGTGACCCAGAGGAGGCGCTCCTCCGAGTCCTTTAAAAGGAGCTCTGTTTGTTACCAAACAATCACACCACGTGTCAATCAATCAGGTTGAGTGTGTGCGGACTCAGACACATCTCTTCATAGTACGATGATCACACTTCAGTTTTCCTGAATTAAACAAGCATTTCATACCTTTTCCAAAACATTGAACTATTTCTCTTGTCAGCAGCAGAGATCCTTTTTCTTTCCTGTTTTGCCTGAAAATGTTGGTCTGCTTACTAATGTGGAACATCCTTCTTTAGTAGTTTCTCCTTTAATTGAGCTCACCTGGAACACTATGATCACAGGTGTCTGACATTGATTTCAGTGATCCAAAGAGACACGATGTCATCCATGAGCTTCATTGAAAAAACAAAGAATTTGATCTTTTTGACACTTCAGTACAATTTGCAACATAATTTGGAATGTACTGTGTATTTATGTATTTTTATTTGTTTGTGTGAGTCAATCTCGATGACAATATTGGACACTAGTAATAAACAATAAAATAATGACTTTAAAATGTTTTAATGTCATGCAGAGAAAAAAAAACATGAATATATTGAAAAATGTGCAACGTTTTGCCGTGTTGTGTGTGTTCTTACAGATCAGTGTGTTGTAGTTGTGAATCTTTGTCATTTCAAAGACTAACAATGACATGAAACAACAAGTGAGTGTGTGTTTTGTGTTGGCTGAGTTCAGTGTGAGCAAATACTAGAAATTACCAGAGAATCTGAATGCAGCAAAAGTGACCGCTAAATGAAAGCGCACACGTGTGGAAATTCTGATTGCATCAGCTGCTGCAGCAAATGTGAGCATTAAATCTGCTCAAAGTCAGAATTAAATGTTTAAACAAACTCTGTGATGGATGTTTGTGGAAGGCAAGTGGGGAGCGAAAGCAGACAGCTAAAAGTCATGGTTGTGAGTTTGAGCCTCGTGTCAGAGATGATGAATGTCTCACCTGCCAAAGTGGCTGGTGAAATTATTGTCCTACCTGCTAAATAAAAGTTTTACCCCCATTTGGCAGGTGGACAGGTGTTAATTTAGAGCCCTGGTAACGAGTAAAGTAATTTCAGTTTTTATCCAGTAACCAAGTACAATTACTTTTTGGAATAACTTTTTTTTGGAACATTGCGTGAGACCACATACTTTTATAGAGGCATCTGATTGATCAGTTGATAACCTAAATAACCAGTGGGTGCTTTCTGTTTGGAACCCAGGGCGGCAGGAGTCACTCAGTCTAGTTGTCATGTACTGTCAATGGTCTGTCAGATGGTTTTCTGGTTTTCAGTTGTCGTGGTGCTCAAAATAGTTGCACATTTGCTTGTGAAAACTTTTACAGTGTGTAAGACCATAAATGTTTTCTAAAGTCATTCACTTTCTCCACATCTCAAACTTTTCTTGAATTTATATCACATACAAATAAACCACAGTTTTTTTATGTTTACGCAGTGTTTTCAAAATTCAAAACAAAAATGTATAAATGTATGAATATTTCTCTTGTTGAAGGACATAAATAAAGAAAATTAAGCTTAAAATTGTGTTTCTGGGTATTTCTTCGTGCAATTTGTTGTTAATCAGGAGAATACAGAAAAATGCTGTTTGAAGAAGCTTGTAGCTGTTACAAACTAAAATTGGCACGCAACAGGCTCTCTGCTCTGCTCCATTCTGATTTATCCGTTTTCAGACAAATAGATCTATTTTCGTCATTTGTTTTAGCTGGAATCTGGATCAAAACTGTACGGCTGGCTAGCTTCAATATTGCTCACCATTTTTATTGCACCGGTAAAATTAGGCTGGGGTTGTGAGGGTCGGAAAGCTAATGAGAAAGAGTTTAAACAGAAGGCTGTGAGAAAACAATGGCAGCCTAACTCCGTGTCAACACAACTCAGAGGCAAATTTCTAATGAACTCCTGCTGCTCTGCAGAAACGATGTCCTATTGCATTATTATAATTAAAGACTGCAGGGAACTTTGAAAATGGATCAAAAGGTGATTGTAGTGGGACTTTAATGCTGCCTTCATTCACAAAAAACGTGCTTCATGTGTCAACTTCATGCCAGACACCTCTCTTTTCTTGTCAAATTTGCTGATCGACGCTTGTCCAAAAATGTGTTCAAACTTGACATTCTAGATGCTTGTGGGAGGAATTACCTTCAAAGGTTTTTAGCTTCATTGCTACATGGAAATATTGACTCTTACAATACAAATATTGACATTTACAATACATGAAAGACATGGATAATGGTTATGGAAGTGAATGTGACACATATTTCTCAATAAAAATGAATACCAGAAATGTTTTTTTTATTTTCATAATATAGCCACATAGGTTGACTCAAAAATAAAATGGCAACTCAGTCCTCTGAATGTTTTTCTTTTTCTTCTCCAACCCCGCTCATTCTGTAACTTAATTAAAATGGCATTTGACTTTTCATTTTCAAAAAGATCTCTAGTAAATTTTCACCAAAATTCATTTAGAAATATCAAATTTGACAGTAGAAATGGGTCAAAAGACATGGCTTTTCATTTTCTCAGTGTAACTGCATTGCTTGTCTCTTAAATAAAATGACTAATCAATCATCCAAACTGCATTTTCATTTTCTACTTCTACACATAATTAACACGTAACTAAAGTGAAAAAGCCAATAAAGATGACCTTTTCATTTTCACATCTCGCCACAGTGTCTCATTTATCTATTCCACTTAGCAGTTCCACAGGGTGCACCACGATGACATCAGTGCTTGCTCTTCTTCTGACGAGTAAGATTGTGATTGGTCATGATAACACTGACGCTTTACCTAAAGTCTCCAGCAAGCCAACGCGGCGGTGGACTATTTACACTGTAAATCTTTATCGGTAAGTACTTGGTGTTTTACTCATAATATATAAAGCGTTGCAAGCGACATTTAGACAAGAGTAAAAACATATCTCCCGTATTATGTGTTTTGCATGAACTGAACGGCCCATTTCTTTAAATTTGAATATCTTATTCCTGTGTTCCTAATCTATCATGTTATAGCCTTTAAATACACATTTAAAAATACAACATAACATAAGAGATGAATGTGTAAATCGTCATGTTTTCTCTCATGTTAAATAAAGTTGTTGACATATGATTACATATAATGTTGTGATTGTAATGTCAGTAGTTTTTTCTGTTTACCTCTGAGTTAGGTTGAACTTACTTTCTGAATTATTTCTGAATTATGCACGCACAAGTCCAAAGTTACACGCAAATCAGGAATTCCCAAACACAAGTCTAAAATTACACATAAATCAAAAATGAAACAAGTCCAAAGTTACACACAAATCAAGAATTACATTAAAATAGGTGATAACGTGAGCATTTACCTCCCAGTATTACTGTAAATAATTCATTTATTAGTTAAAAACCCTGGTTAAACTGTAAACATGTTTGTTTCTGTCACAAAGTTAAACTGCTTTACAGTGAAGTGAATAGAGACTGATTTGGAGGTGTGACCAGCCACCTAGTGGTTTCCTGGTGAACTAAACTGACTTTACATCTTTTGTTGTTGACGAATGAGCACACCCATACTGAGACAGATGGTTTTCACATTTCCTCCCACATCAAACGATTCAAAAGAAGAAACAAAAACTGCTTTCAAAAACCTGTCTGTCAGTGGCTGGATTGAATTTTCAGACAACTTGGTCTCTTGATCAACAGGAACCTCTGAAACAGCCAGCATTTGTAATGGTCCAGTTCAGTAACATCATGAAACTTGGCTTAAAATCAGAACCCTTTGACACCGAAGTGTTGACACTTTTTGAAATACAGTAACTCTTTAATCATTTACACAATTAATGTAATTTAAACAGATTCTTAAGCGAAGAAAAGCTGCTTTGCACTGATATGCAACCTTTTACCAGGGGCCCAAGTTTGGGTCTCCCTTTGCCGGTCCTCAACCCGGATAAAATACAAGGCTGTGTGAGGAAGGGCATCCGTCGTAAAACTCTACGCCAAATCAAATGTGCGTATCAGTGAACGGTGATTCGCTGGGTCAGCCCCTGACGGGATATGAAAGGAAGAAAGGTGAACAGAAACACAAACAGCTAAGACAAATCAACTGGTAAGCAACATTCTAGGACTTCACAAAAAAATGAAATTGTGGCTTGTCAACTCATATAGCTGCCCACACAAAAAGAAATGCCGGTTTTGATGTTGTGGTTTTGTAATGTTTGTAGTTCAATTATTAAAAGCAAAAAGGTTTGATGTTGTGATGGATTGTTGTGCTGTTTTCATCTTTTTAATGTTGTCTTGATTATATCTTCCGATGTTCTATTTGATCTATTTGCATAGTATATGTTTGTTTAGATATGTTGTATTTTACTGTATCTATGTTTATGCTTTTTAACATCATGGCCAGGGGACCACAGATGGAAACTAGCCTTTGGCTAATTCTGGCTTTTTAAACCACATTCAATCATGTTTGGTTTTTTTTATTTTCAATTGCACCATCCCTTTTTAAATAAACTATTATTATTATTATTATTATTATAGTTCTGACAATGAAAAAAGTATCTTCAAATCCTTTGGCATTACATTAATTGTATAAATGGCTAAATAATTCCAGTAGTTTGAAGAGCGTATGGTACCTTCTGTTGTTGGCAACACCTCCAGTGTCACAGTACCTCAACTTTCAACCGTGTTGATTTTAAAGCCCGGTTGATTCTTGCAAAAAAGTAAAATTATAAAAACAGTCTTGAAAGATCAAGTTCTTACTGTCTAGTTTGTAACATTAGCTCTTCTGAACAAGTCAATGTGAAAACCAACTTTTATTCACATTTGTTTTACAAAGACCTACATTGTTGTTACAATGAAGACAACATCTTAGGGAAAAATATCTTGTGAAAATAAATGAATCATTTTCTGGGAGAAAAATGTTTTACTGCATGATTCAGTTTGAAACCACAAGCCTGAGCAAAGTACAAGGACAAACTGACATAAAGGCGACAAAATGTAGGAATCAAACCACAGCTTTCCAATTAGCAGATGGCTCCTTCACCTCCTGAGTTACAGCCATTCAGGGAGGCCTTTCAATAACCTCTCATGTTGCTTTGGCAAATAAAATTAAGTAGAAGCTGCTTTGTGGTTATTGCTCCACCTGGGGTCAGTCTGGATCCATGGAGCCAGCGTCTCTTCATTATTCAGGGGAGCTATGTGATGGATGAGCTCTGACTATTATCTGTGACGTTATTTGCAATTACATGCTCAACGCATAACTGGGATTTAGATGGATTGCTCCAAGTACCCAGCTCTTAGTCAATAATGCAAAGCAAGATCATCAAATGAACAAGTCTAAAATATTATCTGAATGCATGATAATACCTGTTTTCATTAGGCTTTAGAAAAGCTGCTGTTGGCTTCATGTGAAACACTCCAGAAGCTTTCTCAATAATTCATATAATGTATCTCAGTTATGTCTTGTGAAAAAAGCAGGTGAAGAAAATCCATCTATAACCTAACCAGCAAAATTGATTCCCTTGTCATTCTGTGTGGTCTGATATTGCCCAGAGCTATTAAGGGAGAGACGTATTTTCTGTGTGCAGTGAAGCGGAACACTTTCTCACAGAACCCCTTGCAAAATGTGAACAGAATAAGAAACGGTGCAGCTGAAGTGTCATGTTGTCATGTGTTCTCTAAAACATGTTAAGCTCCATCGGATAATCTAACATGACATCCTTTTTCCCATAACCGTTTCATGCACTTTTACATTCTTCTTCAGCTAAAAAAGTTGAACTTCTAAATTGAAATAAAGTTAAAATTCATTTTAAAAAAATAAAATAAATGTTTATGCAAAGAAAAAAAATTTCCTTTTAACCCTAAAATACACAAATGACGTTTTCATCATCAACAAAGTTCACTAGAGTGATGGATTTGTTCTTGTGATATGAAAACATTCAACGTTTTTGTTGTTGTGGTATAACTTTTTTCTCAAAAGTAGGTCACATTTTCATTGAAGTCAAGAGAAATCAAACCTCAAAACTTCACAGTTAGCTCAGTAATTTCACATTAAATCTGCATCTCTGTCAAGACCTGAATCAATGGAATCATCAGAGTTCATTAAACATTTATCTAATGGTTGTTAAATGGAATATAAAGTCATTTTTTTACAACTTTTCAAGACTGAAATAGAGAAACAGAATATGTTTGGTCTATTAGGAGACTTCAAAAGCTTTAAGAAACATATGATTGACTTTTAAAGAACAAGCCTCTTTAAGATTTGAATCTGACATTGGCATCAGAGCATGTCTAATTTTTTCTGCAGGAGGTAGGATTTGGATTTGTGGAGTTTTTCACAGTGATGCATGGGACTTTGTATTAGTTAGAGTCTGGCGATCCGATGCTTATCCGGATACACATGCTACAATATGATATTTATCCCATCCTTCCCTAAGACTGTAACAGAGACATAACAATTTATTAAAACAGTATGACTTTGAAAATCTTTGTCTGAATACTAATGCTCCTTTTACACAAATACAATTGTAAAAAAAAAAAAAAAAATCAGATCATCAAGCACTGCAAAACAGGGACAACATATGAATTGCACTACACCAAACAGAGGCATGATGAATTAAATAAAAATAGTACTGAGTAAATTATAAAGAATAGAGGAGAGAAGTTATAGAGGAAAGAGCCCTAGTTAACCATACTGTCCCCAACTTTTAACTTTTAGTAGCCGACTAGCAAGTTATTGGTACTGAAATTTGATTCAACATTTTAATGGTGGGCTGCACGGTGGCACAGTGGTTAGCGCTCTTGCCTTACAGAAAGAAGGTTCCCGGTTCCGGTGGGCTTTCAAGTGGGCTTTTAAAGACCTGAAACAGTGTCACCAATGGGAGACCTTTCTGTGTGCATATTCTCCCCGTGCATGCGTGGGTTTTCTCCAGGGATTACCCAAAGGAAAACAGGCTGCATAGGTTTAATGGTCACTCTAAATTGTCCCTAGGCATGGATGCAAGTGTGTATGGGTGTGTAACTGTGGCCCCTGCGACAAGCTGGAATGGGACAAAACGGGTTTAGAAAATAGATGATGGATCTTTATCTGAACCCCAGCCAGGCCGTTATGGTCACAGTTTAAGCCCTGAGAACGGCAGAAAGATGCTGTTGCTTTGACCAAACCAACCAGGAATTTGACCTCCAGAGAGACTTCTTGCATCTGCAGACTGATGAAAACTGTAGAGAAGAAATGCCACATGCATGACATCAAATATTAGGACATACATGACACACATTGGGGTGTGTGTGTGTGTGTGTGTGTGTGTGTGTGTGTGTGACAGGATCAGAAGTGCGGGCAGTGCAGAGGTGCTTTAGCTGAAAGCATCATTTGGTCAGGCAGGCTGAGAAACCCTTTCATGTCTCTGTGAGCTCAAGAAAAAACACTGCGATGACTGAAACCAAACTTCTGATCCTGATGATGAAATTGATGCTAACTACATATCCTGACATGAAGCACGCTGGAATCAGTAAAGTCTAGTTTTTTTAGAAAAATGTTGACTTTCAGCTGCTAAACCAATGTTTTTAGGATCTGAAGACACTGCAGAACAGCAAACTTCCTAACGGTTGGGGCAACTCAACTGTTGGACCAACTCACTTCCTTCATCTGCCTAAAGTAGGTCAGTCTTATAAGTCTTGTTACAGCGAACCAAAGCCTGTTAAATCAAAAGGTTAGGAGTGAGTTCAGACGGTGAATATGTAGCTCTGTGACAGCTCTTAAGAAGGATCAAGTGGATTTGGCATTAAGTTTTTGGCGAAGCTCACCTTTCATCCACTGACTGACGGTGATATTTTTATCGAAGGAGGTTAAACTATTTCTTTACTACCCGACTGCTCTTGTGTGAATCACACAGAGATCAATAAGTAAAAAGTCTTCCATCTACACTTGTCACTTGGCTTAAAAGCCTGCAGTAATTCTCTGCTCGTTCGTCTCCTCTGCTGTGGCTTCATAGGATTTATGTTTGCAGTTAAGTAAGGGTGAAGCTACTCATGTTATCTCAGTCCATCAATAGCAAATACATTACCAATATCTAGTCGCTGCAAGCACACTATTCATTTACAACGACTGTCCCTACAGGGGCAGAATGATTGTTGGAGGCAACAAGGTGTATCTGCTTACCCCTCTCTGGGACACAGTGTCGCTGCTGGGGATCAATGCCCATCGAACTTGGAGAAACGGGGGCAGGCAGGCGGCCAAGGCGCCTGTTGGAAGAAGCCCTGCCCCACAGCTCGAGTGACACTGCTACATAAGAGGTCCCAGCAGGCCTTGCAGAGACAGAAAAGGATGTGCCGCATTATGCTGGAGCCATGTCCTTTCACACGGAAACACAGGCCTCTGTCCCTCAGAGGTTGAAGAGGACGCCTGTAACGGATATTGGAAGCTCCAGTTCATGACAGGAAAAAACTTCCATCGTCTTGACAGTTAGCTGTCAGTAAGCTTAAAAAAAGTGCAGCGCTGACCTTTAAAAGCCCGTTCTGTAGGACTAAAGATCCTTTGTTTCATGGGTGCAGACCTCTGGATTGGTTGCGGCTGCTTTTCACAGCTCCTGCTGTGATCACATTAGTTCATTCTCCTGCTCATAAATGTAGTTCTTTTGTCCACTGAAGCTGCTATAACTCTCAGAGAAACTCTGACTGATGCTTTTCTCATTAATGTTTAACCATTTGTGAGAAACTCTAAAGTGAATGTAAGAAAGATTCACCACTGTCCCAGATCATAATCATGGTGAAAATGGTCACATAACACAAAAGGACAGTAGTCAAGTGTGCTGGCGTGGTTCCAGCCACGTTGTTCCATCCTCATTTTTGGTGTGGGGGGGACAATTTAAAAGTGTATCATCACTATGTGAACTGGGTGATCCAGCAAGTTGCTGTTTCACTGTGAGTATGAGTAACCACAGACTTGGGCTGGGTAATAGTGAATTTTTCTATACCAAGATATTGATTTTTTCATATCAAATAATAATGATTTATATCACGATATAAAAGCAAATAACTATGTCAGTCAAATGTGAACTCTGAGGATCATTAGAGAAATGTGTCATCATCAGCAGGTTGTTTAGATTGAAATCTTTATTTCCTTTCATACTTTAAACAAAACAGATGCACTGAAGGAACATGAAACAGTTTTTATCCCAGAAAACTAAAAAAGTCATAAATATGACGAACTAAAATGAAAATGAAAGCAAAAGCTTTCAAGTTTCAAAAGTTATCAATAAAACAGAACACTAAACTGCTTGATCAGTTCCATTTAAAAACAAAGCATTCATTCTACAAATCAATTCTAATGTTTTCAAGTTTTACAGAACAAACATTTTGTCAAAAGCCTGTGAATAAACGAGGAACTAAAAGCAAATTCTCTGAATTTCTTCTGGTAGTTTAGACAGTTGCTGCTGTAAAGGTCTGAAGTTTTTTTATTTTTCTGGAGAATTCTGGTTTATTTCAGTCTGAGATTGAACATGCTCAGTGGAACTGCTTCAGATGATAAAAAGGTTGGTGGGATTTCCAGTTTTAGAAGAACAGGCCTTCTGCACCATTTACAGAGAACGTTACTCTGTTTTTGTAGGAGTTTAAATAACTAAAATATCTCCACACAGTGGAAGAAATGCAATTCTTGAGACACTGGCCAAGTTGGCCAAATGATGAGAAAAATCTACCGGCCAAATATATATTTTATCAGCCAAATTCTAACACTATTAACACAGAAAAGGCTGTGGTTAAATAAAGGTAAATAAATTCAAATAAAATAATTATATCTTTTTAAAGCAATAACCTTGTGCAACATGGTTCAATCCATAACCTGGTTTCATATGAATTCAGACAACAGTGTGAAAAATGACACAAAAACAAGTTACAGCATCTGTGGTCTATGATCCAGCTCAAAGTCAGATGTGGAAAATACAATTACAAAAATGACATCTTTATTCATGTCTATGAAATCTGAAACTAAGCCAGTCTTTTGAAAACACAAAGAACTATGAAAAGCCTCCACGTTCAGTCTGACTGAATTTATGGATTCTAAGACAACAGTGTTTCTCAAATAGTGGGGATCATGCAGTTATGAGTTGATGTCAGTTAAACCAAAGACACCGTCAGCTGTTTAAGCCTAAATAATCAGTCACTGAAAATGACAAACCCCGGGTCACTGAGCGTATAGACCATATTTGTTTACATTACAGTTATTATTGTTTTTACAGTCAAGCATCTCTGCCTGATGCGTTCACTGAGCTCCGGACATCTGTAGCAAAACAAAGCAGTTCATCAGAGAAAATGTCAAACGCCAGAAGAACCGATCAATTTTAACTAATTGTTTTAATTATATCAATTTTTTTTCTGACAAAATGCTTTGTTTTGCTGTAGCGGACTGAATAGAGCTGTGTGTCTGTTTGGGCACACCGAGGTCCGGAGTTCAGTGAAGGCACCACGGCCCGGGGTTCTGTCAATCAACCAGTTGTCAGAGATTTTAATTAAATAAAGAGTGAGGCTGGTGAATGAGATAATTGTATATGCTAAAAAAAGGAAAAAAAATGTAAATAAAGTTACAGATTATTTCTAACTTGATCCATGTTTTTATTTTCTTTTTGCATCCTTTAAAGATAAAAAGATCAAATGTTCTGCAGAAATACTTTTAATTTGAGCAACTTGACTAATGAAGTTGCAGCAGAAAGTTGTAAGATACGATCTTCAAAGTAAGAGAAAATAATTGAGAAGCCCTGCATTACAATGAGTCTGCCTTTATTGCACAGTTCTGCACGGCTGCGAGTCTACCGAACTATGCACCCCCACCCCCCGCCCCTAGGGAGCGCATTGTGCTCAAACCAACTCATATTGACCGCTAGTCACGTGCAGCTCAGAGAGAAAAATAAAGTAAGACAGAGTGATTTAATCTAGAAAAAAAACTGTTTCAGGAAGGAGCAGGCTGTTGTCGCTCAGAACTAAAGAGCGGCGTTAGAGGAGTTTCATTATGATATTATTATTATATTATTATTACAGTCAGACAAAAACAAACACAAACGCCATCATCCAATCGGCGATCTTCTAAAGTACCGATCCTTTCCGGTTTCCTTTTGGTTTTCATTTTCCTAAATGTCATTTTGCTCCTCGACTTTTTTTTTTTTTTTTTTTTTAAGTTTCGTTTCTAAATTGTGGTTGTGATTTCCCAAATGTAAACTTGTTTTCTCACTATTTGTTTTACTTATTTAAATTCTTGTTGTGATCCTTGAAATGTTTCATTTAATTTGTTTTGCAATAAGAAATACTTTGGTTTCTAGAATTCTGTTTTGATTTCTAAAATGTAATTTTGCTTTTTATATTATTTGTTTTGCTTTTCTAATTGTCGTTGTTATATTTAAATTGTTTTGTGTCTAGTAATTTGTGAATGTGATTTGCACTTCAGGGCCACCGTAGTTCTAGCTTCCAGAGAACAAACCAGTGAGGAGGTAAGTCTCTGATGACAACATGCAGACAGGAAACAGACCAACAAACAGTAAAAGATGTTCAGAAAGGGAAAAAAAAAAACATTTTATTTGATTCTAAAGACAGTGGGAGACCCGAATGCAGGACAGAGACTGATGGAAACTGAGAATTCGATTTATGAGAACAGAAATGTAACTTATCTAAAAGCTAACATGAATTTAGAGATGACAATACAGTAGCAATCTGAAGCATAACTTATGAATGCACCAAAACCTAAAAAGCCGTCTACAGTCATGCCTCCCTGACATGCATGCCAGACCTGACTTTGACATGTTTAACAGAAAACTTGTTTTTAAGAGTCCATAGTTCCAGTAAACTAGATTTTCAAACACTTTAGTTTGGAATTCCAAGTCAAAAGAAAAAAGACAATGTTTAGTAATTCTCTTTTGACAATTTCAGGTTTTTTTCTGTGACACTTGATTTTTGTAATGTTGTCTTCCCAGGTCATGGTGCAAACATCTATAAACATATCTTGGAAACAGGAACCTCTCACGAAGCAAAAGTAGCTCAAACATTTTCTGTTTGAAACCATTTTTTTCGCCTTTCATTTAGCTGCTGTGCGCCGAAAATAGCTTTCATCTAAACACAAAGCTCCTCACTTGACCTCTTCCGTTCAAAAATAAGACAAGTGCAGTTTTTCCACGCTGCAGCTCTATAAATAAAGGAGGGTTTGCTGGAGTCGATGGCCCCTGGAGAAAAGCTTCTGCATCAGCAAGTTCCTCAAGATCACCACAGTTGGGTGCTCAGTCAGGGATGAAGCTCAGTAACGGAGCAAGCTGAACACACAACACTGGATTTTTGTCTTTCTTTTCATTTTTAAGGTGGAAGATATGGTTGGAGAATTCTTGTAGTGGGCTGGACGGTGGTGCAGTGGTTAGCGCTCTTGCCTCACAGCAAGAAGGTTCCCGGTTCAAGTCACCAATGAAACAGTGTCACCAATGGGGGTCCTTTCTTTGTGGAGTTTGCATGTTCTCCCCGTGCATGCGTGGGTTTTATCCAGGTACTCCCCTGCAACAGACTGGCAGAGGTGTCTCCTGCCATCACCCATGAGTAGCTGAGTTAGGCTCCAGTGACCCCAAAAGAGATAAAGTGGTACAGAAAAATATATATATATATATATATATATATATATATCACCAGAAGAAAAGAAGCTTTTTGATTATTTTTTTATCAACAGAAGCCACTCGGTCAAACCACAATCAATGCTCAAAAGACAGGTGATGCATGTGAGATCACAGCATCAACCAAACACTGCACTGATGGGAGCAAACAAACTCCACACCAAGAAATTCTGAAGCTTTCATCTCCAAATGTGACATCTGTAAGAAAACAGGCACTCTTCCTGAAACGTTGTGGGCTGTCAGCCTGCAGCAGCTCACTGCCTTCGTCTTCACTGCTGCTGTGGAGACGACTGATGTCTGAAGTGATTAAAGAGAGTTGTTGGGTGGAGCTCTGCTGCACGGAACCACTCAGAGAATCATAGACAGAAACCTGCTCTGTCTTAGTTCTGGAAGGAATATTTTCTGTGCTTTATAGCTCCAGTCTGCCTGTAAACCTCCACGATTAAAACCCCAAATATCTTTAGATCCAGCAGAAGACCATGATCTATGGAGTTCTAGATTAGGTCTTCAAGAAACCCACTCACTAAACCTAAGCCACCTCCTCTGAGGAGCAAGCCTTATGTGAGCTGTTTTCCAGCTCTGAGTTAAATTAGTCGAGACTTTTCACACATTTATCCTGTTAAAGAGATTTCAGTATCGACCCCGAGAGCTTACATCTGCAGACTGAGTGAGCTGTGTGGTGCCTCACAGCAAGAATGTTTTCAGTCTAAATCCCAGGTGGGAGGGACCTGCCTCACCTTTTCTTCTGTCTGCTCCCTATTTTCCATCAATGTAGACATTCTTCTACATTCACTGTTGCAGCCATTGACTTGTGTTGTGCATTTTCTAACAGAAAATGTCACCCATTGATTGCTCAGTTTGAGGGATCAGACCGAAAACGTTTCAATGTAATCTGCTGGTCACTTTTATTAAAACACATTTAAAGACCCACTCCAGTGAAAACTAGTGTTTTTGGTGTTTCTTAACATGTTCTTGTGGCATTTTTCTGATGATGGAGGACCAATATAAAAAGAAAATTAGGCTGAAAATTGCATTTTGTAGTATTTCTATTTTCAACTTGTTGCATATCAGGAGCAGATTAAAAAAGCCATTTGAAGAAGCTCTATCCTAGAAACTGCAATGGATGGACCAGAAGCTCTCTGCTCCGCTCCATTCTGATGCATCCACTTTCAGACAAATAGATCCAGGAACGTCTTTGTTTTCCTTATTTGAGCTGGAATCTGGCTAAGCTAGATAGCTCCAATATTGCTCACCATTTTCGTTGCATCGCTAATGTTAGGTTGTGGTTGTGCGGTTGTAGGCTAAGATGAGAAAAGATGGATAATGGCAAGATGTGACATCGGCAGGAAAAAAAATACTCTTCATGAAAAAATGTGGGCTGTGAGCCGCAAGCTGCTCACTGCCGGTTGACAGCTCCACCACAACAGCCCCGCCCACAACTCAGAGGTGAATTTTTAAAGAACTCCTGCTGCTCTGCAGAAACTATGTCCTAGAAAACAACACAAGTTTTAAGATTTTGGCTAAAAACAGCAGAATCATCCTTAAAAGACCACTGGGAACACTTTGAAAATAGATCAGAAGATGATCAAAGTGAGACTTTAAGGCAGTCTGGCCTCACTTGATTAATCAAGATTATAAGGACCGTAACAAATCCAGTTCAGGTTGGAGTTGTTTGCCTTTGAGACAAACTTATGTGTGAACATGTAAATGATAACTAGCAATACAGAAAGCCTTCTTGTAATCTCGCCATAGGAACAGTGACAGAGCAACACACCAGTGTAGCATCCTGTTGGCCAAAGGTGTTGTCAAAGGTTTTGATTTTAGTTTTATGAGCAGACATCACTTTGGACTGTGCTTTGGCTCTGATTTGCTCCAAAAATGCCTTTGTTTCACTTTGTTCCAGACCTACAAGATCTAAACCTGTTTGACCTTCATCAGAGAACTCCTTTTCATCAGATGGATGTTCAAATAGCTGTTTATCTGTTTCTAGCACACATGAACGAAATCTGTTTTCTCTTTCCACTTTTAAATGACTCTTTTTTTGCTTATTCTGAAATGATGAAGGTTTGCAGCTCTCGTGCCTTTTTCACTCCTTCATGTTGGACCATCACCACAGCGAACTGTCAGCACTCTGTTGTAACAGGATCAAGGAAAAGTAGCATTCTAAATGTGAAAGAGAACCAAGATGCTTCGATCCTTCCTATAATTACACATTCCAATGATCTGTCACCTTTCCAGCCTGATTTTCATCCTGGGATCCTCTTGCACATGGAAAAGGTGTCTGGTTTCTCACTCCTATCCCTGACATGCATCTACACTGTCAACCAAGCTACCATGACCTCAGGGCTTTGAGAAGAGGTTCGAAAGTGCTGCTTTGTCTCTGCCACTCACTGCTACTCCTCATCAAAAAGATGTTTCCTGCAGCTCCTTTTTCAGTCAACATGGGATCACGAGGCTTTGCTTTGACAGTGGTAACAGGAACTTTTGACCAGGTGTCTCACTGTCACACTGAGCATTCCTCACATCTCCGTCCCATAAAGACGCTATAAACAGTGCAGCTCTGTGGCTTTGCTCCTGCAGGCAGATTTTCTCACTGAAAGTTTTTCTTTACAAACCACATTCAACAGATCTCTTAAAAAGGAGACCTGTAATGTTCCATATTATGGGCAGGGCACTTTTAAATTGGTGTAAATCTACGTCTATATCATTACTATAATAATTATTAATAATAAAAATGATGAAGCTAAGAATTTTTTTCCCCATATCTTTCCCACCCTGAACAACTTTTGCTGCTCTCGCTGCACTTTTCCTGTCAGTAATAATCCAAGTTCCTCTCTAGTTTTATGCTGTGAGAAGAAGGCTGCTGATGTTTTTGCTCTGTAACTGGAGCCACTTCAGAGAGACCAGGCCCTTGTTCTTAATGCTGAACGGTGAATTCCAGGTAACGATTTTCCTTCTCCTGAAATGAATCCATGGCAGGATGGCCACTGCAGTAACCGACTCAGTTCTGCAGACAGATGTCGCAGTGACGCATATAGACAGGAGTGGAGATCGAACATGCGTCCTTCCTGTCCTCTTGGTCACAGGATGAAACCTTGAGCCGTTAGGATACTTTATGAAACCTGACATGAATATTGTAATTCACATTTTTTATTTTCACTTTGGCTCTACTATCCTGTCTTTCTGATTTCTCTGCACATTCAGAAAGAGGTGGAGCTCAGAAAAAAGTTTGTTTTGCACATTTTGTTGCAATTAAACTTTAAAGCCCATCAAGAGAGCCCCCCCGCACGCGCCAATGCATATAGGAGGGGCACCTGACTAAGAGGGTTCAAATCTGAGCTCATTCTTCAGAGGCGAGTTGGAGGCTGTTCTCCTTGCATTCCTGCTCATTTGAAGCTAAAAGAAGGTTCTGTTCAGGAGGTGTAGGACCCAAAACGTAATTTCTTTGCACATTTTCTCATTTACTTTGCAATTTTTAATTTGTCATGTTTTTAAATGTGTTTATTATTGACACCTGGGTGAAAGGTTTGATTGCATCTGCTCACCTGCGCCCTGAATGGAGGAGGAGAACTTGGCTTGTTTATTTTTGCTGACCGCTAGTCTTTGCTACTTTCATGCCATATTGTCACCACTGTTTTTTTGCAGTCATCTTCTCTGCCCTTCAACCAAGTCCATCAACTCATAAAATGTCAACATTTGATTTTCTTCCATTCTTTCAAAACGAAACAGACTTGAAAATCTATGGAATGAACTTCATAACTTAAATTTAAAGAGGCTCAGGAGGCTTAGGGATAGTTGCCTCTGCAGAGGAGGTTAAGGGATTGTCAGGGGTGGATACGGGCTGTCTGCATGCAAAAGAAAAATGGGCAAACCCTTATGGGTAACTGAGGTGCTCCATATGAAATTTTTGATCATAGACCACTCAGTGAACATGTGGAGAGAAAATATTCATGCACAATATTTTTCTACAGGCTCACTGAGCAACAGGTTGTAGTGAACACAAGGATAAAGTGGAGGAGATGCAGGGACATAGGATTTATTTTTCATTTTACACCCCTCTTTCCCCAAATCCTGTGGACTGTACAAGGACCCCATTAGTAGTGTTCACCTGATAAGTGTGTTCTCCTTGTGTGCAGCCTGACTGTTAGAAATAAGGAAATTAGACAATCAGAGTGTAGTTTGTGTGGACATCCTCCATGACAATGTCATGAAATTTTTCTGAGATCTGGATAAGAAAGGAAAAAACTTAATAACATTGCTCAAAAGATTTTTTTACATTTTAAAGTAAAAGAAATAAAAGAAATACCTGCAGCAGTGCCACATGCAGAGAGCTCTGAAGCTGAATAGGAAGCAGACACATTTCTAGAAAGGCACAAACCACTTTGCATGACAGCACCTTAACCTGCACCCAGGATTCACAGCATAATGTTGCACAACGGTTCCAGTCAGAGCTGCTCACAGTTTCTGTTAGTCTTGTTTGAGAAGGGATGTGTTTTTGCAGACTGTGACATTTTATCTCTTTTGCTGGGCGCAGCCAGGCAGATTGTAATAGCTGACACATCCATCAGAAAGAGAAAAAATGTTCTTTAAGTATGAGTAGGTTTGCACAAGCAATGCCACACAAAAACAAGTTGTACAAAGGTATATAAGAACTTAAAGAATACATTTGAGTTGTATAAAAGTATATAAGAACTGAAATTCCATTACAACGTCTAATGGCTCCTCTGTGTCGCCCGCACACGTCAGAAAGGAGCCAGTACTGTATATCTTCCAATTGTAGCCGGGGCATTTATTTAAAAAAAATGTCGGCCCACCCGGCGTTTATTATAGACCAGCGTCTATTGGAGACCGGCCTTTATTCCATCACAGACAGAATGGTGATGGTTGAACTCCTTTGAAAACATCATATTGTCTCTAAATCACTCAAACAGGAAAACTCCAAAATCTGTTTCATTCATAATTATTTATTGTCCTCCTGGCCCGTACTCTGAATTTTTACCTGAGTTTGCAGTCTATCAACTATTGTTTTAGATTCTGGTAAAATAATAATAGTAGGAGATTTTAATATTCATGTTGATGACCGTAGTGACTGTCTAGGAAATGCTTTCTCAGCTTTACTAGATAATGTTGGTTTCACACAAAATGTAAAGGAACTCACTCACTGTCACAAGCACACCATGGACCTTGTTTTAACTCATGGTATAGAGATCAGCTGAGTGTGCTCCCTCATAACCCCATACTCTCACACCACTTTCTAATCACCTTTCAGTTTGTTCTAGAGAATTCCACCGCTCCAATAAATAAAGAACAGCTCAGAAGAACATTGACTGACCGTTCTGTATCTGAATTTAAACTTACAGTACAACCAATATTTAGTAACATGCTGAGCAAACACTCTGAGAGCAGCTCCCATAGTTTCAGTCCCAGAAAAAATGATCAGTTTGTTGATGACTTGTTTGTAGACGTGTTTGTTTATTAGAGATATACTTGTTATTAGTTATAGAATGAATTAAGCTCATTTTTCTTTAATAGTTCTAGTACATCACCTGTCTGTCCGGGGTTGAGGATCTCTCCTTCATGTGGGAAACCCTGAGGGATTGGATTGAAGTGGTACAGACATAGAATGACCAGGTTGATATGGGATGAACCTTGGGGGTGCAGACTGGGGCTTTTCTGCACCCGGCGCAGTTGCCCCAGGGCCAGAGGAATCAGAGGTAGGGGGTAACAATACTTGACGGTAACTTTGTTTAACCCTCGTTAATCAATGCTGGGACGGAGACCTCCACCTTTCTTTTTAAAAAGAGAAAAACCTTACAGAGGCGGGGGACTAATGAACCCTTGCTGAACTCCTCCTGAATGCATTACTGCATGATTTCGATTTTTTTCAGGGATAACAGAAACACCCTACCTCTTGGAGGTGTGGCCCCAAGTACCAGATCAATAGCACAATCATAAGGTCTGTGAAGTGGGAGGCATGTGGCGTGCTGCTTGTTGAATGCCCTTATGCAGATTATGGTTTTGGGGTAGCAGAATGTCAGAGGAATTCTCAAAGTCCTGTAACTCGCGTTGGGTTGAAGCAATCAGATTCTGCTGAGGTGAACAGGCACGAGGACCCAGGGGAAAACCACACTGAAGGCAGAGCCGACGACAGGAAGGTCAGTCAAAGGTGAGTTCTTTTTTGGACCAGCTTTCCAGTCATGGGAGTCCCAGGATAACCAGACACTGCGATGGTCTCACAATGATTAAGCTGGCACTGTAGTTGGATATCCTTGGTCAAGTACTTAATACGCCTGGGACCCACTGGTTGACCATCTACTGTGGAAACTGCCACCTGTGAAGTGCAGGGTAGCAGAGAAAAATGATTAGCGACAGCAAACTCGAGGTCAATGAAGTTATCCTCCGCACCTGAATCTATCATAGCTGTTGTTTTAACGTACTTTACCTTAATCGTGAGTGATATGGTGATTTTGAAAGTAATGAACTGTCCCTGACCAGTCTTCCCCACCGTCTGGGTGAACAATCGGGACAGGAAGCATGCAGATGACCGGAATGACCACAGCAGAGGCAGAGGTTCTCTTGCACACGGCGATCTCTCTCTTTCAGGGACAAACGAGTGGAGCCCAGTTGGATATGTTCGACGACGGCACCTTGGTTGGTGTTGGACGAAGTCATCATAGCTAATTGAAGGTCGAGTTTAGTGGTTCTGGATGTTCTGGCTCCTTACCCTGTTAATGTTCCCCTGGTTCTTTACCATCAGTGGAATGATGAATAACTTCATGTAACAGACATGTGAATGCATCATTTGACTGAAACTGTTGCAAACCAGCCATTCCAGCGCCTCACGAGACTCTCGGACCACCTCTTGGACTCTTCAGTGGGATATAGGTGGGCCTGTTGATGCAGATACAGCTGGCACTGCTGGAGAAATTCACTACAGCGTTCTGGCTTGCCATCAAATTTATCTTGCAGGAGGAGATGTGCACCGGAAGCAGAAGCATTGAGCGTGGGGGGAACCCTGGAATCGCCGGACATAGACGGCAGGAGAGGCGTCAAGGAGCCCTGGTCAGGAGGATTTTGTAGCTGCATCATGATAGCCTAGGTGACTGTCATCAAGTGATGGAGCTGTCTCCCATGTTACAACAGCCGAGCGGCGAAGCTGGCGGGGTTGGAGGGCGAGGGGATTCCAGTTGCTGGATCCAAGTCTGCGTGCAGGAAGCGACTGGCGATCAGAATTCAAGTGAGAGCTCCCTCTGGTGGCTGGAGGGGAATGTATCTGGGTAAGTCCTGACACCTGCACTGAGCTCTCAGCAATGAGGAGGGGAAGGGGGTGGGTTCTCTGCCCCAGTGGTCCACAACTCAGAGATGAATTTCTGATGAACTACTGCTGGAATGATTACAGAAACTATGTCCTAGAAAATGACAACCTTTTTTTCCCTTTGGCTAAAAAAAGCATTATTGTAATTATAAGTCCACTGGTAGCACTTTAAGAATAGATCAAAAGAAGATCAAAGTGGAATTTTAAAACTTCACACATTGACAAAGAAAGAGGAATGTACAAATATGTACAAAATTACGAAAGTCAAACTTGAATTTTAAGTTTTTGTTCTACAGAATTATGAAAGAAAACCAACTGATGACAAAAAAGATGAGTTTCTTGTAAAAGATCAAATGAATGTAACCATAAGAACAATAAAGTCAGGCGTGTCTTCTGATCAGCCTCACGTTTCCTCAAACCTGTGATAATCAGTCTACTGTTTAGAGAGGACAGTAGTCTCTGTGCTGTTTGCAGTGTTACTCAGCTCGAGCCTGATGTTCCTATGACCACGGCTGCTCAAAATAGTTGAGAAGGACATCCCTGAAGACAGTTTTTGTGGATTTTTCTGCCAGAGGAAAACTGACGACAAACTGAAAAGAAGGAAACCAAAAAACATAGAGCAACAAGACAAGGTTAATTTCAAGGTCAGAGAACATCAGAGTCAGATCCACCATTAGGAGCTGTTTAAATCAAAGTGACCTTTATGAAAATAACCAATGAACTGATGATGGAAGAAAAAAACCCAAACCAAACAAAAAGTATAAATATATAAAGTGTAACAGTTCCAGCCGTGTCTGTTCCTGCCCAATCCTCAAAGTAGAAAGACGCAAGTGCATGAAGCGACATTTAAAAAGCTTCCTGAGGCTGTGAGGCTGATGCTATCGCACTATCTCTGCTCTGCTGCTTAATCACTGTGGCTAATGACAGGAAATGAAATCACCTACTGAAGACCAACACGCTTCCCACAGAATAATTACCGCTGTTGACCTTGAGTCTGTCTCTGAGAGTCACAGGTCAGACCGGGCCGTAAGATCCTGCTTGATCCGGATGAGCCACATCTGCAGCTGTGGTGCTGCAGTGTTCTCACACACACAACACTGCTGCTAATGTCACAGAACAAAGGAGAACGGAACATTTGGCAAGTATTTTAAAACTGCAGCATTTTTTCAGTTGTAATTTTATGCATAGTGCTCTAATGCCCCCATACCCCTGAGGGTGTGGCTGGGTCACCCCTGTGTGACTGCAGGAAGCGACTAAGGAGTCTGACTTCCATGATGATCAGTATGGAGATCATTCTGCTGTGTCAAATGAACCCAAGGTTGGAGTTGGTGATCTCACCTGTAAGAAACGCCAGACCACCACCACCGCAGGCGGAGCCTCTTTCCTGCTGTTGGGCGTGTGGTCACGCACAGCAGAGGCGTATTCAGGCTGTGGTCATGGGTGCCCACGAGTGTCCCTATGGGTGTGCATGTTTCAACCTTGGGTCTAAACGGGCACCATTGATTTGTTTACCTGCTTCCAGCTGACAGTTTCTCATCTGGTTTCTTTTGCCCAACACTTCCAGGCGAGGAGACCAGAGTGTGCACCTGATCAATGTGCCTGATAGATCTGTGCTGGTAATATAACTCTACCAAACAGCTTCTTAACGGAGTGCGCGCCCCGTTTAGAGACCACAATAAGATACCTTTAGTGTGAAGGTAGCATTGTTTGGAGACAGAGGAGCTGTGGTAGAGTTACGCTTGAATACAGGAGAAACTGTTTTAATCGACCGTCAGTACAAATGTTGGATTCTATTTCATTTTTTAATTTGAATTTTATTTGATCTTTTACTTACTTTTGGGAATCAATAAATAAATCTTTAGAATAAGAATTCTCTGTCTGAAGAAGAACTAGTCTATGAATATATTTGTCACAAAAACATGTATTTACTATTTTTTTATGAAGTATAAAAAATATTCAATAAAATGCATAATTCTGTAGAATATATAACACAAAAAATGTTTTTTCTTTTTTTTTAATTTTGATTGCCCAATATCATTAATTGGTTATTTGAACTAATTAGAAATATAATTTACTAAGACCTTTTTACTTTTCAAAGCAACATTTTAAATCTTCAGATTTTTTTTCATGCTTTGTGGCCTGAGCCACAAAGTTCAGGAAGTTCAATGTAACAAGCTCTCTGATTGGCTATTGTCACAACCAGGTCATCAATGTGATCCTAATTTTGCAATCAAATTCTAAAGAGATAATTTATCCAAAAGACAAATGGAAGGAAACTGATTCACGATCTAAGAAAATAAAATTTTTACCTGTACTTATAAATAACTGAGATCATCAGAAAAAAAGTGAAACAGCCCTCTGGACAATTTTGCTTCTGAAAGATGTTTTCTTTAGATCAGGGGTTGGCAACTTAGGGCACGTGTGCCACAGTTGACACATGGAGGCAAAGACAGTGGCACACAGGAACATAAAAAAGCAGGAACAATAAAAGCATTGTATCTGTCGTCTGCTCGGATCTTTTGGATTTGAAAGAGTGACAATCTCTTCTCACATTGATCTTTGTTCCCCTGTGGCGTCATAAGGTCCATTCATGCACTGGTGTCACTATGACACCCACCTATATAAACACTGCCACTTTTTTTTCAACAAAACTTTATTGTTTCACACAGCAAGCTTTACTTTCCGCGTCAGTCTTTATGACCCTGTTATTTAATTAAATGTAAAAAAATTAATAGGAAAAAAAAACGGACTTTGCAGCTTTGAAATTGAAATGTTATAATAATTCCTCTGTGTTTTGAAACTGTTGCCGGTGAGATGACAGGTGGTATGAAATGAGCGTCTGTGTCACTGGGAAAAGCACAAAGTAAATCCGGGAGCTGTTGCCCATTCATGACCGCATAGCTGTTTTTTTTGGTCTTGTTTTTGGCGTCGCTGACATCTGTGAAGTTATGTTATCATATTGGGATCTTTTGTACGGACTTGCTCTGTGTTTCTTGCTTGCCATTGCTGGGGTGACTGGGGTCAGGCCCGGTCCTGGGCTGCATGGCGCCGGCACACATCCCCACAACAAAACAACAAAAACAATGTAACTGCCTGGAGTATGTGGCAATAGGAATTTCTTTGCTTTAACTCTCAAAAGTTAAATAACAACCACTGATGATAACTGTTTAAAACAATGAATTCCTGAGTGGTGCTCGAGATGACTCCCTTGATTTTGGGAGGCAACAGTGCTAACCACTGTGCTACCATTTGATACACAAAATGAACGTTTTAATAGAATTATCTCCTGTGTGAAAGCTTTAAGGGTCTCGGTCGTTAAAGGTTTAAAGAGAGAAGAAAAACTAGATCGCCAGTTCATTTGTCTTTTTTGACCAAAATGCTGGGGAGGGGGTGAATTTCCAAGCAACAGAACGTAAATAAAACAACAAAGGTCAAAAACAAACATTTGTTTTTTCATGGTTGTGAAGTTAGTTCTGAGAAATATTGATGGTATTTTGTTCTGACGTATCCAATTTTATTGCTGTAGGTATGACCACAAATGCAGTATTTTTGGTTTTTAAACAAACACAGTAATACTCTCAAGAATTTTCTTTGTGCAATTTTGTTATGAAAGCACTTTTTTGAGTTAATGTCAAAATATGTTTTAAAAAGTTAGTTTGTGAATAAATAACACTCCAGATACATTTGAAATGATTTTTTTTTAAATTTTGAAGTCCCATAAGTTGTGTGTACTTTGTTCTGTGTGACTCATCTGCTGGGGGAGCAGTGAGCTGCAATCAAAGCCTCCCTCAGAGGGCAATTGGTGTCTGACACCCCATCCCAACCCCTTAATGCTGATGAGTATCATGCATGCATGGATGTGTTTTTGGATCCTGGTATGACTCAGCCTAGATTTGAACTCTCAAATTTCCAGTGTCAGGGCAGACACTCTTCCACAAGGCCACTGAGCTGGTTGTTATGGATGTAGGTGACTGGATAAGTCAATTGGCTGGGTGTCGGACATGAGTTTGCTTCCCAGGACGTGCAATGAGCTCAAATGCAGTGTAGGTCTTCAGCCCTTCATGCTGCATCCTAACTGTCTCCCTCTGCCTTGAAAACACCAGGTTTAGTCAGGAAGGGCATCTGGCGTAAAACTCTCTCCCAATGTGAATTAGTGACAGCTGATTCCGCTAGCGGGATACAGAGTTTGCATTCAAGTTGGTGAGAGAAGTGACACTTCATGTCATAATCTTTGCTGACCCCTGCTTTAGATGTTGGTGTTCCTAAAAAGGTTGCTTTTAAACAGAACAACATCTGTTGTTTTTGATCTTGTGATTTTTGCTGTTTGCTTTTCTAAATTTCTTTTTTGTTGAGATTTCAAGAAGAATTGTTTTGAGGGTTATTTTCTTCCCTCTGTTGCTGCTGTAGCCCAAATGGAGCCTCTGCTTTCACTCCTCTGAACACTACAATAACCTGCCATCATTGTTATTCTTTATTTTAGTATTAGGATAAGTGAGTTAGGGACACATTTATGATTTTTTAATGTTTACGTTTAATCTGATGGAAATAAACAGATAACAGTGGCGCAGTGGTTAGCCCTCTTGCCTCACAGCAAGAAAGTTCCCAGTTCAAGTCCTGGCTGGGGGAACAGCACCTAAACAGTGTCACCAATGGGGACCTTTCTGTGTGGAGTTTGCATGATCTCCCCGTGCGTGCGTGGGTTTTCTCCGGGGACTCCAGCTTCCTCCCACCATCCAAAAACATGCTTCATAGGTTAATTGGTCACTCTAAATTGTCCCTAGGTGTGAGTGTGCATGAGAGTGTGACTGTGGCCCCTGCAACAGACTGGCAACCAGTCCACAGGTGTCCCCCTGCCTTCACCCATGAGCAGCCAGGTTAGGCTCCAGCAACCCTAAAAGGGATTAAGCGGTTCAGAAAATGAATGGATAACAGATTATTTTCTTATTTTAAAATTACAGAAACACTTGATACTTCTCTCATTTTATTTGATGAAACTGCCATCTCTTATCTATTTTTTTTTTGCTGATTTTTGTTCTTAAGATTAACGACAGTCTTGTTCTTCACATAAACAGATTCATAGATTTAAATATGATTCCTGTCAGAATTTCGGATTGAATTTGGCGCTGATGAAGAATCCTGTGTTGTTGGTGTCAGAGGAAGACCAGCCCGCTCGCAGTTGTCCCAGCTGCGGTCACGGGGGGGCAGTGTTGTCCCTCCGTCAGCTTCGTGCGCGCGCAGAGCGTTTACCTCAGGATGACATTTTCCTCCTGAAACTGGAGCATGTCTGAAAGAATGAGAGCCAAGAAGACAAACCACATTGGCACCAAGTTCTTCGTCTTTCCGCAGAGGAGCGCGGGCGCGCGCAGCACCCAGGGGCGCGCAGGAGTCCGCCCCGGATGGAGTCATATTTAGCGGCCTGGACAGAGCAGCAGTTTTCCAATAATCCGAGCAACACGCTGTCAAAATAAGAGCTCGCAGCCCCGACCATCAACACACCTCAGGGGGTTGTTTACGTCTGCTGCCCCACTACGCACAATGTGGTCCCATAAACCTGAATGATTTCCAGTATGGCAGCCGCTCAGAGCCCCTCTGTATGCACGTCCAGGATGGAGCCTGCAGGTCTGACCTGGTCATTGCTTCAGGAGGAGGAGGCAGAGACAGATGGCGGTCACATCCATAAATAAGTCGCTCTTCTGAAGAGCAGATTAGTGCGTTTTAATGGTCTCTGGGTGAGATTAAGAGGAAGCTGCTTCCTAATGTGTTTTCTGTGAATCAGAGACAAACAAGCCTCACATGTGATTCAGACCGGAAGTGTTATGACACCGGTTTCCTTCTTCAGGAATGTGAGCCTGTCCGAGCTCTGCTGGACCACTGGAAGTGTTTACTGCTGGACCTGTAAACAAACCAGCATTAATGCACAGAGCAGTTTGTGGGACAGAAGTGCTGGAGAAGGAAGATGAGCTTCTAGCATTTCAGGCTGTGGGTCACATTTTCTCCAAGTTATTGAAATAGGATGGAAGAAAAAACTCTCCATTAAATAAGCTATGTTGATCGGCCCACAGATAACCACCCACCCGACGCAGCCTCACTTCTATCAACCAGCTTGAAGCTCTGTGTCTGTCCTCATGGAAGATGCAGGTTTGGGAATCTGTTTTCTGGATCAACCTCTTTCTTGTAGGAATAACAGCTTTAATAATAACTGGGGTGTTCTGTGCCCCCGCCCTCCAGAGACAAGGCTTCTTCTCCTTTAATGAATGCCTGAACACGCCCTGGAGGAAGCACCGTTGACCTGAAAGAAGGTGAATGGATTTCCTGAGAGCTATTGACAGGGTTGTCCTAACAAGCTGAAGCAGCCTGAGGATCCCAGGACCCAATCAATTGTTTAAATGACTGAGGTGGACAGTTGATGCATCTTTTCCTCAGTTCAGTTTATTTGCATGTTTGCAGAAACCAGAAGCCTCTACCTGCTGCTGGAATCATGTGTAAAAAGTTACACTGTAAACATCACCTGTTTGCTGAGTCACTGTGTGACTTCACAGCTTGTTTCTGTCTTTGCTATTCATCCTATTTATTTTTTTGGAAAGACAGACGCCGAACTGGAAAAATGATAACGTTTTCTCCTTTTTTTCCCTGAAAAATTAATCATTTTACAATCAATCCCTCTTTTCAGAAGAAGGTTGGATTACACAGACGCTGAGTACTCCTCTTGCTGTAAAAACAGCAAGGATCAGTCAATTTTTATCTGAAAACCAGGAGTGAAACTGATGAACGATCTCTTTAGCGCTGGAAAAAGAGATGCAGTTGCAGAGCAGCCCTCGACCTCTGAGGCTGATTAAATCAGTCCAGCAGCCCGCCAGTCTGCTGCAAGACAGTCTCCCATCTTAATGTAATATTGCTCTTTATTTGATCTGAACCACTAAAGCACTGCATTAGATATGATATTAAGCTCTATTATGACCTAATGTTGCCCTGCAGGTTTCTAAATGTTATTAAGTTTGAAGACTGTTGCCTTATCATGCAGTTTCGCATTTATGCTGCTCTGATCAGCTGTGTTTGTCTCATTTTTACATCCTTTTGCTTTAATGAAAGTGTTTGGTTTTTCCCAGAAAACAATATTTTATTTAGCTTCTAATTTTCAATTTGCTTCATTTCTCAAACCAAAAAGCGCTAAAGGAAATAGAAACCAGCTCATAAAAGGCTCTTTATTCAAAATTCAACCGTTTCTTTTTACAATAAAGACATTTTTCCTGCCTTCATTGAAACAAGTGACTAGAAAAAGATTCTCCAGTCTTCTGTCTGCTCCTGCAATTACACAGATTCTCTGTCTCTCTCTGTTTTTTTTTTTTTTTTTTTTACAGTGGAACAAATAATAAACATTTTTTCACTTTAATTTGGCTGAAATTATTGGGAAGTCTATTTTTATCACGTGTTCACAAAATGTGGACTGTGGAAGGACGTCTGACTAAAACTGAAAATATGGTGTTCATTTTTAGTTTGAAAGTTTCAAGCAGAAATCTTTTCTATATTGTAACAGCGTTCACACCGGTCTTTGCATTATGACCATGCTCTTTTTAGCTTGAATCAACAGATCTGTGTTGTACACAGCTGTACAGTTCTGATCCAGATTCCAGCTCAGAAGAGGAAACAAAGACAGATCTATGATGATGTCACATATAAGCTCTTTTTTAAATGGCATTGTTGGTCTGGTCTTAATTCACAAGGATTTGAATCAATAAATAATCTGAAATGGAATTGTAAGCTGAATTTTCCTATGATGTCCTGATGACGTCCTCCAACATCAGAAAACTGCCCGAAGAACATGTTAAAAACACCATTTTCATTGGAGTGGGTCTTTAACTCCACCTCGAAAGTCTGAAAGATTTAATCGGAGACACCAACATTCGTTTTGACCCCCCAGGACTGAGCCTTGGGGGACTCCATGTCTCATATCTAGAGCTTTTCAAAGATTCCTCTTTTATTCACACATTAATCAAATCAAAACATCTTTACTCACTTTTCCAGTTATGACGTCTTATCGCACATTGATGGAGCCCCGCCCCTTACACGAACGACGTGTGGCCGCGGACCAATGGCCACTCGCGCCTGCCTCCCTCCTCGCAGGGGGGTCTGGATGCGGCGCGAGGCGGAGCAGCGGCAGTTGGACGGGATGAAAGCTGCCGCGCGCTTTTAAGCGCCAGTTCTGTATGCGCGCGCGAGGACGGAGGGATGCTGTTGTAGCGCGAGCGCGGAGGCAGCGGAGCTCGCGGGTTCGTCACGTTCTCAGCTTTTGTTAGAGCACCTGAGGAGGAGGAGGAGGAGGAGGAGGAGGAGGAGGAGGAGGAGCGCTGATGGAGACCGACAAGATCCTACCGGAGCTGCAGGCGGAGAAGGACGCGCTGGACCCGGCCTTCCAGCACTGTCTGCGGCTGCTGGAGCGAGGTGAGTCCTGGCTGCGCTCTGACCCCCCAGAACTCACAGCCTCCGTGATGAAGGAGGCTCCTCTTCAGAGAAAAAAAGGACAGAGAAACGCCGCCTGCTGTGACATGAAAGTCAGGGAAACATGTGAAGTCTGTCATCCACACAGGAGCACGAGCCCGGCATGCTGACAGTCAGAAGATGCCTGGATCCTGAGGGGTGGTGGTGGAGATTAGAGGCCCTCTGTGGTCCTCCGAGCCCCTGGGGAGGGGAGGGGGGGTCCCAGGTTCCTGGTGGGTTTGGTCTCAGTCCAGACACTTTTGGCTGTAAAGTCAGGCGTGTCTGACATGAAGTCTGCTGGAGCTCCAGCAGACTGGCTGGTTCCTGCGTCTCTGCTGGATGTTAAACTGGGGGTGTCACTGGGTTTTAAACCCTTCTTCAGGACCAGAACATTCCCCCAACAAGAATGTAGTATGAAAGATGCACCGGTTCCACTTGAAACCATCTCTGGTTTCCACCTGAGCTTTGAGCTGCGGGTTCAACTCCCGAGCTTCTCTGCTCAGCAGCACTACGTCCACATGCATGAGGCAGCAGCTGCAGCTGAAGTCACAAAAAGCCCAAACTAAAACCCACTGTGAACATGAGTGTTTCAGAGGCAGGCTGGGACCTGCACAGAGCTTGTTCATGTTCAGGAAAGCATGTCTTCCTTCAAAAAGATTTCAGAAAGTCATCTTTAAAAACACAAAGAGATGTGTGAGCGCTCTAAGTGGGAATGCAGTCATTTTTCTGTGTGACGATGTGAAGTTTCAGGACAGAGGGGCACAGCTGACCTGATCTTCTGGCTTCACTCAGTCCTGAAACCCAAACCAGCTTTGCTTTTGGAAAGCGTCTTGTTTTACGTCAGCTTTTTGTGTGTAGCAGCTCTTCTCCTTCTTCACTTGGTTCTCGTTACCTCCTGATCTTTGCACCGCCAGCAGAGGTTGGCAGATTTCATGGGTGAGGTCTTAAAGTAAACAGATTCCACGCTGCCGGAAGTTTGGCGTGAACAATGTGCCAGAAACGTTAAATCATGTTATCCGTCTGGTACACGGCAGATGGAACGCCACGCTGCTTGATGAAGCTTTTCTTCTGCCGGGGTTGGCCTCTGGACCTGACTGTGCATCAGACAGGAGAAGTGTGGAGCAGAACCAGAATGACCAGCATGTCAGCTCCTGGACGCTGCTTCCAGAAGCCAGGGGCGGCCTCTGTAGGATGTGGATGACGGGCTTTCAGGTGCGGAGAAGCAGCACGAGCTTCTGTTTTTAGTTAGATCCACTTCAGAAACCAGAAAACATCTGAACTGTTCTCCCTCAGAAGCTGAGATCTGCCTCCGCCTGCACAAACAGCCTCAGCTGTAGCGCCGTGTTCTTTTCTGGACCTCCAGGAAAGCTTGTTAGCAAACCCCTGCAGGCTGCGAGCTGGGATTTCTGCGGAGTAAAAGATCTTGCTGCATGCAGCGTGCAGAGCACATGCACAGGTTGGATTGTCCTCATTAGGTCAAAAAGCTTTGCGAGGAAAGACAGGAGCTGTGGTCGGCACGGCAGATCATTTGGCCTCTGCTTGATCAGCAGAAGCTGCAGCCGCTCAGCTGATGGTGGAAAAAGCTTAAAGGACTTTCTGAAAGAGATTCTCTCAGCAAACAGTATTCCCATCCTCGCAGCGTTCATGATTGATTCATGTCTGCTAGACAGTTTTGTTGGGGTGTAATCGATGGAAGCAGACATCTTGAACAATGTGTGGCATCAGTTTAAGAGTGACAGCCACATCCAGGAGTGTGAACGCCGTAAATGGTGCTTAGAGCTTTTAGGAGTTCTGTTGGGATGAACCTGAAAAAGCAGCGACTGCAGAATTTACATTCCACTGGAAGGAAAAGAAAGAACAGAAAAGGAAGTTCATAAATAATAAACACTTCTAAAGACAATAAATGCAACATCAGTTTTTAAAACATCAATAAAAGTAATGAAAATGTAAAAAAGCAATATGCCTCAATAGTTTCAAGTTTTCATCAAGAGATTAAACCATTTTAAAAGATAAAAATCTTCCTAAACAAGATTTCAAAACTCAAAACACAATCAGACTGTTATTGGTCTGCAAAGACTCTTTATCCGTAACTCAAAAACGGTTTAAAATATCCCCTGTGGAATGTTTCAGGAGCAAATTAGAAAAGCTTTCCTGCCGAATGAGGGAAACATCTGAAAACCGGATGCTGGTCCTAAACTGAAGCTGAACTCACAAACTGTGTTTCACTTGAGCCAGAATGAGCCTTTTCCTGTTCTGACATGTCCTCCTCCATCCAATAGATTCAGTTCACACCGTGAAGCCGTGCTGAGGCGCTCCTCATGAAACAAACTTGAAACATCAGCGGTTTCAGAAAACCGTTCCGTATCCAGATGCTGCAGCTCAGGCGTTACAGGGGGAAGCGGAGCTTCAGCCAGCTGAAGGTTTTCTTCCTGCAGATGGTTGGCTGTCGTCACGACAATCTCTGGTTGCTGCCTCATCAGCTGGTTGGTGTGTCTGGGGACGGTGCAGTCTTTTTTGGGGGGGTGGGGGCTGGCTTTATTGGAGACTTGTTAGGGATATCCAGGATGTAACTGTTCTCCTCTGGCTTTCAAATGAAAATGACACTTTTCAAAGTAAAGTTCTCACTTCAGCTGTCGGCCACAGAAACGCTGCTGCTCCCAGAAACCGGCTAATAACCTGTTACTTTCCTGCCTTCTGCCTTTTCTTAGTTTTACTTTGACATTGCTGGGATTTTTAGCGCCCTGCACCAGAGTTGGGATAAAGTAAAGGAAAATATTTAAAACCCCAGAAATCAAGTCCTGTGTAAATTCTCTTATAAAGTGAAGACGTGCCCCCTCCCTCTGCGTTCTCAGAGGGACTTTTGGTCCTGGTGGGACATTTTTGATTGAACATTCTTCATTGGAGTGCAGAACAGCTTCACATTCAGAGGCTGTGTGGAGGGCTTGCTCTGCCGCAGAAACGAGGCTGTGAACACACCCCTGTGCAGCCTGACAGGCTTTGACAGGTCAAAACCATCAGAGCAAAGCTCACACCGCCATCAGCAATGCCTTCCTCAATGAGACGTCTTTATAAACACTCGTAAATCCATGTTTTGTGCTTCTACGTTTAAAACTCTTGCCTTCATGTTTCATTGGGCTACTTTTATGACTGTTTTTGGGCTCTACATACAAAACGTGTTCAGCCATTGAACACGTTTTGAAAGTTACACCAGGTTTACACCAGGTTTACACCAGGTTAATCGCTTTTAATTTGTTGAAGTACCAACCGTTTTAAAATTGATTATGGAGGAGAAATTAATTGCAGTTTATGTCGGCTCGAATTCTACGACACCAAGTCCTTCATAAATGGGAATAGAGCTGTGAAAGAAAAAAACTGGAGCAGGATTTGCACCACTTCAAGATTTCACACCAAGCCTCTTCTAACTGTAGGTGTCAGACACGTGCAGTAGAACAGTAGAAGAAGCACCACATACGAAGTGCGCATTGGAAGCTATCACTCCATCACAGGTTCACTCCTGCTGGCTGCTCACTTGCTGTTCTCCTGTTGGATCAGGAGGATCATCAGATGAAACCAGGATGTCTGGATATCAAACCACCAGCTCTGACTCGAAGTTTTAGCAGAATGGTTGGTTAATGTCCAGATACTTGGTGAGAGGACAGTGTGTGTGCGTGTGTGTGTGTGTGTGTGTGTGTGTGTGTGAGGGGGGGTATAAAGGAACAACCTGAATTTCCCTCAGCAGCTTCACATCTTCTGAATTTACCTTAAAGGTTCCCCAGAAGAACCTAATCCTGCAATAACATGAGGAGAGGAGAATGTCTGAGGAGAGTCTGAGGAACATCTCATGTCACATCTGTCAGATTTCCATGTTGAACATGCATTTCCACTCTGAATGCTGCACCTCTAAATGAGGTTTTCCTCCACCGGCTTTGTGCCCTTCCTACAGCAGCTGAATGGAAGCAGCTTTAATAATGCAGAGCTTGGTGGTTGAGGCAGGAGAACGCGGGAAGCTGGCATCTTCCTGCCGTGGAGATCATTCCTGCTTCCTGGATTGTGTCCAAGCTGACTTTGACTGTGATCGCTGAGGTTCATTCACTTTGGTTTCCAAACAAGGACGGATGAATATCATCCTTAAACATCACCTTCCCTCCAACACCTAGACCTACAAATCGTCAATATACGTAGCAATGCAAAATTCTGCCCAAGACAAGTCAGAGTGAGATTAAACCAGATTAAGATTGTTAAACTAAACGATTTAAGCCTGTTCGGAAAGGACAGGCTGGAGCGCCTTTCCCCAGAGAAATCTTCTTTGTCTCCATCACCTCCCTTTGTGATGACAGAGGTTTGTTTGTGTTTTTCTGTGCAGATGAGCAGAGTTTTCCCTTTAAAACCGCTTTATTAGAGCTAAAATTTGACTTTGGAACGTCTTTTCAGTCAAGGACTCAGTTCTGCATTTCCCAGTGACACCCCCCCTCTTTATTTTTATCATTTTGTAAGGTTGGCACCTCTATAGAGAAGCTCGCAGTGGATTAGCTTCTCCGCCTTCCCAACTGATCCGATCCATTTTGTGTAATCCAACTCAATTTAATTATGTTTATCGTTCCACGTCGCCGGTGCTGAGGAGCCGCAGCTCCGGCGAGATAAGCCCAGGGGCCGCGGGCTGTAAACGTTCACTCCCACTGAATAACGTTGCAGGTTCAGGGTCTGAGATGTCACAGCGAGGAGATATTCATATCCAAGGTTAAAACCAAAGTTTTGTCCTCTTCTGTTGGTGGCAGGATTTATGTAGAGAGCAGCCTCACCCTCTGATCTTGGGAGAATTAGATTTGCATGAAGTCAGCTTTATTACTTCTGCAGGTCTAATCCTCTGAGTGAGATATGAGGTGCTCAGCAGTGAGCCCCAAACACGTCTGAGGAGCTCGCAGCTGGAGTCTTTTTCTGTCTTCTCAAAGTGGCGCTTTGTTGTAGCCCTTCCTGTGTTCGAGTCCTGTGGCTGATGGTGGCGGGACCTCTGCACGGGTGAGAAAAACGTAGCGAGCAGCAGATGCTGCAGCTCAACAAGTGGTTTAGAGGAAGGAGCTGTCTGTCTTCCTGCTCCGATCCAGTGGGCGCTGCAGCCTCGCCCTTCATGCACGGGTGCTGCCATGAATAAAGGAGTAAAGAAGGACGCATCGCATTTTCTGCCCCATCACTATGTTCTCAGGGGCTGCACTGGTCTGCTTTAGTGGTGGAGGGGTTGACCATCCTGCTCGTCCTTTTGGAACAGAAACGAAGAAGGAAAGCTGCTCCCCTTATTCTGTTTAAAGAAGACAATAGCAACTCCTTCACCTGCATCCACAGTGCACTGCATTGTTCTCTGTCCTCTTGAAACTTTCAAAGTCTTTTTCAGAGAATTGTTTAAATGTTTTGTGGGATGTATTTTTTTTTCTTTTGCTCCCAATTAGAACATCTTTTTTTCAGGGATGGATGAAGAGCTGACTCCGTGATGAAATAAAAAAAAAACAAAAACATTTCCTGCTGTTTCTCCAGCATTCACCCCCCGTTGAGGCGTTTAGTAGCTTCCCTTGTTAAAGTTTGCTGTTGGATTTTGTTGTTGAGTCTGGTTAAAGCCTGAAGTGTCTGCTCGTTAAATGGCTGTAACTTTATCATTAGTGTGTGGAAACGTCCTCCATCCAGGAGCAGAATGAGGCCTGCAGAGAGACAGGCTGAAGCCTCATTCCTGCCCTGGAAGAGCACAGCAGATTGAACCATCAGAGGAGGAAGAGCAGGAGGCTTCATCACGCTGCAACCAAACAGCTTCTTTGTTGACTCCTCCACCTGCCGGTCAAAGAAACGCAGAAATCTGAGCTCTAATAACATCTTAATACTGAAAACAGTTAGAGCTTGATGGCTTATGGGAAACCAGGGCTAGATTCCCACAGACATAGTAATCAATTAACATAATCCAATGAAGATCCTTGACTTTGCTGCCTGCTTAAGATTTGTTAATCGCGTGACCAAATGTAAATCATTACCCCCCCCCAAAAAGCCACGCACACTTTGGTCATGAATATGTTCGACAAAAGTTCAGCTTTGTGGATGTACTGTGACATCACAGACCTGGATTAGATGAGAAAGAACATCAACAACGAGAGAACTGTTGCCATTTTTGTTTCTTTGAGTGTGTGTGTGTGTGTGTTTATTATGTGTGTGTTTATGATGCGTTTTTGTTGGAATTTTAAGGTGTGTTTGAGCTCTATGTGTAAAAGTGTATTTAACTGTTTTTTCCCCACACCTTTAGACCTTTGAGAAACAGCAGTTCCAAAAAGTTATAACTAAAATACTAGACTCTGGAAAACACTAAAACCAGCGAATGTGTTTGCGTTCAGTGTGTTATTGTATGTGTTTCTGTGTTTGATTGAGTTCAGTGTGTATTTCTGTGTATGCGTAACCTGGTGGTTATTAATTGAATTAATTAAATTACACTTTAGAATTGCACACCCCCACACACTCGCATCCACACCTGGGACGATTTAGAATCCAATCAACCTATGAAGCATGTTTTTGGACGGTAGGAGGAACCCAGAGTCCCTGGAGAAAACCCACACATGCAGGGGGAGAACATGCACACTCCACACTGAAAGGCCCCCCATTGGTGAAACTCATTTGAAACCCTCATTTGAAAGTCCTCCAGCCAGGAATTGAACCGGGAACCTTCTTGCTGTGAGGCAAGAGTGCAACAAACTGAACTAATCAAACAATCAACCAAGCTTTATTTATAAAAAGAACTTTGATATTAAAAACAGACAACAAAATACAGAAAGAGAAAAAACTAAGACCAACCCCCCCTTTGCCCCTTTCCTCTCCTCCATTCACACAAATGCCTGATGAGCACACACATGACACATACAGGCAGGAATACTGACTGCTGACTGCACTGCGGCAATAAACACTGAGCAAGACCCGGCACCAAAGATCCCCATATGATAAAATAACTTCATAAATGTCAGCGACCCCAAAAACATGACAAAAAACAGCTGTGCGGCCATGAATGGCAACAGCTCGTGGATGAACTTTTCCAACTGATGCATGTGTGAAATAGAAATCTGTCTTGATGTTTAGGTAGCAAGCAATTTTTGGGGACCTGTTCACTGAAGAGGCTCCATCACTGATGGGGAGGATCCTTCTGAGAAAAACGCTGGAGGTCAAACAAAAAGTAGAAGGAATAAAAAACATTCAAGTACAAAGAGCTGAAAAATAAATCTTAATAGAAAAATATGAATTGATAAAAGGGACTTAAAAAGATAAATTATCAAAAAGATAACTACATAAAAACAAATTATCAAAAAAGTATGAATGGATAAAAGAATGTAAATGGGAAAGAATTATGTTCTTACATTTCAACTTTTGGACCAAACAGTAATCCACAGATTAAAACAGCGTGATTTCAGGAAACATGTGTGAGTGTGTCATCAGCACATTTCTCCTTCAGCGAACATTTGGTTTTAAAAAACTAAAAGTCTTGATTTCTTCTGTACTTTCCCAGCAAAGGTCTTTCTGTGCACTGAAACCGGTTTCCTCTCTCCTTTGAGACGAGGCAGAAATGATAGTGTGTGTGTGTGTGTGCGTGTGTGTGTGTGTGCTGCAGCCGTGGCACCTGCAGAGGACACACTGTAAATCTGAAGCTCCAGCTGAAAGTGTTGTGAAATATTTCCAGCGTTTGTGGAGTATTTATAGCATCTGGGTGGTGCATGTGGGCTCGTCTCCACATGAACTAACCCCAGTAAAGCCGGTGTCCGTTGGTGTGGCTGCTTTTATGGCCTGTCAAGAACTCTGTGGCAGCAAGGAAGGAGGTTTAGGCATCTGCAGATAAACGCTGTAATCCTCAGTCCTGTTATTTAGTTTTGCTTTTGGTCAATTTGTGGTTTTTATTGGTAATAAATAAAACATATCTTGTTGCTCAAGGGAATGATTTGCTGCGTCTCTGCCGCAGTGGTTATATTTCTCAGCTGGCGGTCCAGTGGGATCGTCTGCAGCTATTTAGTCGTCAGCTCGTTCATTAGTGACGGGATCACAGGCATCACAGCTCAATTCCTGGCTGTCGTATGTAATGCATCTCTGGCAGAGATGATTGTAATTACAGCGAGCGTGCAGTCCACACAGGCGACGCCTCCTCAGCTCGATGGGAGTCTCTGAGATGTGAACACGCAGAAATCCAGTTTATAGATCTGTGGTTCGTGTCTGCTCACCCCTCCGTCCGCCGAGTGGGGGGGTTTAATTGCTGCCTGACCGGTGCTGGTATTGTGTGGAGATGCGTAGCTCCGATTGGAGAAGCTGAAGGGAAGAAGGGGTTTTCTCTCTGTGGTTGTTGTATCGACAGCAGCTCATCCTGGAGCGGCTGATAAGGACGGCTCATTCAGGGAGGAGTGGATTGCATTTCAGGACCAGAGATTGGAGCTTTTCTCTGAGTCCGATATGACTTCAGTGACAGTCAGATCTGACGTTTGAAGGGCACAAAAGCTGCCTGAGATATCCCAAGTTTTACTGCAACTGCAGGCGGAGAGCAGCCGTAACCTTGCAGCAGAAGTGAAACACCTGCATGCTTGAGGAGTGTTCAGAATCAATTGGGGGGGGGGCATTGATGTACAAAACAAACGCAGGGGCCTCGCAGCACTTTTCATATGAGGGGCTTGTTTCCTGCAGATCCATACAGGAACAGGAAAGCTGATGTTTCCGTCATGTCTGCTGCGTAAAAGCAGACACATGCAGCGCTGCAGCTTGACTTGCTGCTTTTAAAGACAGCTATTAATTAACACCTCCCCATTCCAAACGAGGATCACGTCTCTGATCAATACATGATGTGAAACAACAGCCAAACATCAGGATCCAACCACCCCTGTGGAGTCAAGTGACATCACTTCGTTTCATGCCCGGGCAGACGAGCTGCATGTTAAACATCAGTCTCTGTTCGAGGCCATGCCCCCACCGTGACAAATAACTGTGACCACCACCGAGAGGAGAGGGTCTAACAGGGAGGAGCCCCCTTCACTTACAGCTGGCCTCAAAAACTTTTACACACATTTTATTCAGAGTGTGTGAATTCTGTAGACCCTGGATGGCAGGTAGATGTGAAGATTCTGCACTTAGATTTTTATGATGTTCTTTGGTTTTAGTCATGTTATGTTTTCCTTGACAGTCACACCAGGTTCAGGTTGTAAATAGAGCAGGGCGATAAACCGATTTAATCAATTAATTCAAATTTGTTGTTCAGGATGATTTATTTTGGGGAAAATTTGGATTTTATTTCCCCAGCACTCTGCTTTCTTACACTTCTGTTGTTCTGAGTAAAGTCAGCCCGTCAGTCTCTTGTAAAGCACAGATGTGAAAACGGCAGCAAGCAAAGAGGAGGATGTTTCCAGAGGCAGGAAGTTTTTAATCAAAATGATTGATTTGGAGACAATGATGTCATTACACACTGATGCTAGGATGCTATTGAGCCATTCCGTCTGACATCTAAATGTAATCATGTTTAACGTTGAACAATATTTTCAACAGACTTTAAGATGTGGCGGAAACGCCACTGCAACCAAAGTAATCCATAGAACATAAAAAACTGTATTTCATAAATATAATAACAGGCATGAATCCACTTTGTCTGGAACTTTATTATTAGTGTCTTTGCAACATTATAGAGCCAGTGTTGAGCTGAAGAAAAGAGTCCAGGAGAACACTGCATCTTTAATGCCAATAGTCGCGTTTCCATTAACTCTGAAATTCGCTTAATGAAAACACCATTTCTAAAAACTCATATTTTTTTTTTAAAGTTTTTGTGCTTGGAGGAGGTGGTTTTTGGGACAAATGGACAAATTTAGCAAAACTGCAAAGGAAACACTTTTTTCTAATTAAAAGAACTTCTTAAAAGGAAGTGGCTGCACTGAGCGCTGCACAGCGGGCGCCAGAGAGGTCCAGCAGGGTCACAGCTCATCAAAAGTTGTGTGTCCACCGGAATTGTTGGAACCACAGCTCCTCTATAAGATCACCAACCAAGATTTTATCAGAATCGCCGCTCTCACCCAGGAGGAGTGTCTCCGCTTGCCGCTCCATGGCCTGTGCAGACGAGTCCTTTGACAGATGATGATGAGCGCTGGAGCCGTGACAGAAGTTTGAATGGATCTTATGTTATCAAACTGCTTATTAGAACGGTTCTTTTTGAATACTGCTGAACAGGCTTCTCTCGTGCATCTGTGTCTGGCTCATTTACATACATTATCAATGGTATAGTTACGCTGCGCGCGTAACGCTCCCTTTATGTGAAAATACTTCAAAAATACTAGTTATATACTCCTCTGTGCCCGTGGTTTTGAATGACTTATCATGTGAGCTGGTTTGTGTTTATTCGCATTATTATAATTTAATGGAAACAGTGTAATTGCAAATTCTCCTTTTTCAAGATTTCAAAAATGTCGATAAAGTTTTGTGCGTCTGTGTACTGGAAACACAGCTTATGACATAACATTGAGGAAGACATAATGGGTCACCAAACACCTGCTGCATTGTTCTACAAGCATTTTTACAGCTTGTATTTAGTTAACTTTGTGTTCCAGCCAATTTCCTCAGGAGATGTTAAAATAAAGTAGCTGACCAAAAACCCCACAGAACAACCGAAGAATCCTCTAGTAGAGACTAAAAATCTGGACCACCTTTAAAAATCTCTCCTAAAGCTAATGCTAAATGAAAACAAAACAAAAAAAAACATCATGAAACTAATGACATGAATACCAATAAGTATTTATGCTGCAGGTGTTATCTGTTATCTTTTAGGATTTTCCAAGTTTTTTTTTTTTTTTTTTTAACTCAGGACTATTCATTTATTTCGTTTTTCTGGTTTTACACCATCTGTGCCCACCTCTTCCTTATTTTTGCCTGTCGTTTGAACAAGACATCCAAACTCAATTGTCTCAATTGTCCGTATTTCTCCAAAAGAATCTAAAATGAGAAGAAAAACTGAATGCTAAAAGAAGGGAAAATCAAGCCTACACAATAGATCACAAATTTCTTCTCATCACAATATTGTCCTGTGTGATACGTGTATTGCAAAAGGCAGCAGAAACTGTGATTAATGGTTGGTTCCCTTACATGTTTACACAGATGGTAAGACAATCTCATTAGGCTTGAAGCATTTGAATTATAGCCTGTTAGTATTTAGACAATTGGATGGACTTCATCACCTTGTTCACCAATCGAATGAATGCCCCGTGCCTCCTTTGTAGATGTGAATCATTTGGAGTATAGTTTAAGTTATGTTGAATTTTATTGAATTAAAAATGTTGTGGTGAAATAAAAATGGTGTATTATTTGTTTCACACATTGGAAGTTTTCCTCACATCGGGCAGTCTAGTTTTAGAATTTTTGTTAATTGAGGGAGCTTGTGGTCATATGACCCACTGGTTTGGGTTGGGCTGTTTTGTTGCCAAATTTAATCAATTACATATTTGCTGCCATGACCATATATGGTGTTATTGAACTTGACCTTTCCAGTAACAGGATGAAGAAATCTAATAGTTGTTTGGAGAGCAGTCCGGTCTTCTATAGCCCAGGATTTGACTTTTAACCCTGTAACACCACAGCTTTAGCTCCAATGTTGACATTATTTGAACTGTTGTAGCTCCTTAGCCATTTGCTGCACTGGGCTTCACTTTTTATTGACTTGCCTAAAGTTTTCAATACTGTTGATCACTCTGTCTTAATAGACAAATTACTTAATGTTGGACATTGAACATGCAGTTGCTTGGTTCTTTAACTACCTACACCTAAACATGAAGACTCTTGTTCAAAATCAGTCATATTCCAAAAAGGAGTGCCGCAGGGTTCAGTTTTAGGACCCCTTTTACGTATTCTCTATATTAATAACATCATTCAAAATATCTCAGAAGGTAATGTGCACTTCTATGCTGATGACAGTGTTGTATATTGTTGTGGATTATCTCTCACTGAGGTAATAGAAACACTACCAAAGCTTATGTTGCTGTCCAGAACACACTTAAGTAAAAAAGAACAACTAAAAGTTGTTCTTAATGCTGGAAAGTCAAAATGCACATTTTTTTTCTTACAAAGAAATCACTCATAATATCCCAGTAGTCACATCACTTGAAGGGGATGCTATTGAAGTGGTTCAGGAGTACTTTGGTGATCTCCTTCCTTTTTAAATCTTTCAATAAAAACACTTTAAAGAAGGTAAAACTTGTGTTGGGTTTCTTTTATTGCAATAAGCTGCAGTTTATAGTTTGTCTTTTAAAGCAAAAAAACATTTTATAAATGAAATTTTTTTATCTGTGCTAGATTATGGTGATCTTTTTTATATGAATGCCTCTTCCTCATCCCTTCAAATGCTGGACAGTGTTTACCATTCCTTTTTACGGTTCATGCCATCTGCATGGGAATGATTGTGAAAGCGAGTGGGATGGCGTTCTCTCTTCCCTAGGAGGCAGTACCATTGGAACTTTTCATTTACTTTTTCTTTACTTTTTTTTTTTTTTTTTTGACTTCCGGGAAGACGCCACGACGCCACGGAGGTACAGAGCAGCTGCACTTCAAAAATCTATCAGAATTCCGGGATTAATGATGTGATAATTACCGGATTGAAGAACAAACCCCGGTCATATGCGCATGCAGTGACCGCAGGGAACGGTGACGACTCTGACGAGCAGGAGATCAGCTCTGTGGAGAAACAGGTGGAAGATTTCCTAAAGTCCAAAGGAATTTCTCTGGACACAAACCACATCGAGGTCTGCCGCCCGCTTCCAAGGAGAAGAGAGTCTGACAGACCTGCCATCCTCAAGAGGTTTGTGAATTGGAAACACAAAACATCTTTATTGAATCAAGGAAGATTTCTGAAGGGAACCAACGTTTCCATGAATGAGAGTCTCATTAAACATAATGCTGACATCGCCTGAAGAGCACGCTTTCTGACACGACAAGGAAAGATTCAAAGCACCTGGGTAAGGGATTGCAGAATCTACGTTAAACTTAACGCTTCTCCTGAGCAAGACAAGGTCATCGTTATCAGGAACCTGGAGGAGCTGGACAAGTTTCTACCCACTACAGTCTAAACAAGAGATACGTGAAGATGCTGGACTCTCCAGGTGAGGAGTCAAACTCTACAAACATGGCTTCTAAAAACAAGACATTTTCTTCAACAGTTAACTGTCACCACAACTTTCAGAAAGATCTGAACTGTGAGCAACTTGACCTTAACATATTCAGTGATAATGATAACAACCTGCAAGATGACATCGAACCTGACCAGTTCTTTTCCTCTGTTAATCTGGACTGCAAATATTACAGCATAGATGGCTTTAAAAACTCTGTTAACCCTGAAGGAAGACTGTCAATCATCCACTTTAACAGCAGAAGCATGGACACTAACTTTGGAGACATCAAGGACTATCTACAGAATCTGGATGTTCCTTTAACATCAGAACCATATCAGAAACTTGGTTCAGCGGCAACAAAGACACTGATTTTGAATGGAAAACTATTAACTTCATTATGTGAACAGAGTAAATAAAAAAAGGAGGAGGAGTTGCAATCTATGTGCAGAAAAATATGAAGTTTACAGAAATTGATCAAATGTCAGTTGCAGTGGATGGAATACTGGAATGTTTTACAATCCAAATCTGTAATGAATCAGGGAAGAATGTCATTATAAGCTGTATATACAGGTCACCAGGGTCAAACCTAGAAGTGACTGGATGGAAAAAATGTTTCACTCTCAACATAACAAAACTTTCTTTATTTGTGGAGATCTGAATATAGATCTGATAAACCCCAGCAAACATAAAGCAACAGATGACTGTATCAGCAGAATGTACAGTATGAGTTTCTATCCAACCGTAACAAGACCAGCAGAATTACTGCTCACAGTTCTGCTCTGATTGATAATAGATTTACTAATAATATAGAAAACACTCATATGAGTGGACTCCTGATATGCGACATAACTGATCATTTACCAGTTTTCACACATATCAATGTGGCAACAAAGAAACTAATAAAAGAACCAGTTTACAAAAGGTTAAGAAATGAAAAAACAATGACCTCCTTTAATAATGACTTATCCAGACAGAACTGGAACTCTGTGTACAGAGAGAAAGATGTGGACACCACTTATGAATGTTTTTTAGAAATATTTACCTCACTCTATAACAAAAACTGTCTAATTCATCAATTCAAGAACAAATTTACAAAAATGTCCTTGGTTAACAACTGGTCTATAAAATGCTTGTAAAAAGAAAAATAACCTCTATAAAAAATTCTTAAAACAAAGGTCAAGAGAAAGCGAACAGAGATACAAGTCTTACAAAAATAAACTAACTGAAATAACACGGCACTGTAAAAAAGTTTATTACAATAATCTACTGAATGAAAATAAAAACAACGTGAAGCGAGTTTGGGAAATATTAAACATTATCATTAAAAAGAGACAAAAAAGCAAACATATCCAGATGACTTTATAGATGAGAAGGGTCAAAGCTATACTATTAATGAAGCAGCAAACAGTTTGAACAACTATTTTGTAAACGTGGGTTCAAAGTTGGCAACAGAAATTCCAAAGTGCAAAACCAGCAAAGTAAATATTCCACCATCACAAGGATCCCAAACTCAATCTTTCTCTCTGATGTGAACGAAAATGATCTGATATCGATTGTTAACAAATTCAGCAGATTGTGATGATATTGATATGACGATAGTGAAGAAGGTCATTAACAATATTGCTAAGCCTCTAACATACATTTGTAACTTATCACTACAAACCGGGAAATTCCCAAACAAAATGAAAATTGTAAAAGTGATTCCTGTTTATAAGAGCGCAGACAAACACCTTTTTACAAACTATAGACCCGTTTCTCTCCTTCCACAATTCTCCTAAATTTTAGAAAAGATATTCAATGACAAATTAGCTAAATTTATAGATAAACATAACATTATAAATGAAAACCAATATGGTTTTAGAGAAAACAGATCAACCTCAATGGCTATCATTGATGCTGTTGAGGAAATCACAAATGCTCCGGACAAAAAGAAATGTGCAGCTGGAGTTTTCATTGATTTAAAAAAAGCATTTAACTCTCAATCATGACCTCCTACTTGATAAACTGGAAGGGTTTGGGATAAGAGGACTAGCGCTAAGTTGGGTCAAAAGCTATTTAACGGGAAGAAAACAATTTGTCAAGATGAATGAATTCACATCAAAGACCAAGGAGATAAGTTGTGGTGTCCCCCAAGGATCAATTCTAGGCCCTCTGCTATTCAATATTTACATAAATAATTTATTCAATGTTTCAAAACGTTTAAAACTAATTCTATTTACTGATGACACAAATATATTTTACTCTACAGACAATCAAAGTGAACTTATCCATGTGGTGAACACAGAGTTGAACAAAATCAAATTATGGATGGATTACAATAAACTATCTTTGAACCTTGAAAAAACCAAAGTGATGTTTTTTGGTAATTATAAGGCCAATACAGAGCTCTCAGTTACAATAAATAACGTTTTAATAGAAAACCTCACAGAAATCAAATTCTTGGGGATTGTAATCGATAACAAATGAAGTTGGAAGCTACACATCAGATACATACAAACTAAAGTTTCAAAAAGTATTTCAATCATAAATAAATTTAAATACATGTTAGAATACAACTGTAGATACCTATAATACTGCTCCCTAATATTACCATATTTCACTTATTGTATAGAAGTTTGGGGTAATAATTATAAAAGTTCACTACATCCTCTCTCTTTACTTCAAAAACCAGCCATCAGAATTGTACAAAAAGCCGGCTTTCTTGATCAGACAAACAATTTATTTGATCAATCCAGACTTTTAAAACTGTATGATCTTGTTGATTTTTGCAGAAATTCTATATAGAGCCAGTGGAAAAACATCACCATTGAATGTCCAAAAACAGTTCTTAGAAAACGAAGGAGGCTTTAAACTGAGGGGATGTAGGAACTTCAAGATCAAACTGATAAGAACCACAAAAGAAAGTTTCTGTGTGTCTGTGTGCGGATCTAAACTTTGGAACGGGTTAAGTAATGAAGCTCAAACAATGTTCCAACATCCAAAAATTCAAGAAAATGTACAAAGAAACTCTAATCTCACAATATGAAGATAAGAAGAGTTAAAGATCAACTGGTGTTTGAATCATTTCAAATATGTGGACGTGTGAACTAGAATGTGCTGAAATAATTTCTTTTTTTTTTAAATCACTACCTATGATTATTAAATTGTGTAATGTGCAATAATGATCACTAAAATGTTACTTGAAAGGTAATCACAATCTATTGATGAACTACTGATTTTCTTTACTTGATCTGGAAATATGTAGCAATGATTACTAGATCAATGTAATTAGAGTACTAATGATAATCAATGTTTATTACATATTGATTACCTAAAGTGTGAATCAATAATGTTTCTGATCAGAACCAGATTATGAAAACTATGCAAGACTATGAAATGAAGTAACTACTGTATGTAGGGGTGGGATTATAGAAGTTCGCTTCTTTCCACTCCTTTTCAAGCAATGAATCAAGCTCTACTAGACTTCAGTTATTAATCACTATACTTAACATATGTGACAAATGCGACTTAAGTGCGTTGTTTTTGTTTGTTCATTTTTCATTGGTTTCTTGTTTGTTTTTTCCTTTTCTTTCTTTCTTTCAATGCATTTCATTGTCTTAATAATGAGTTTGATAATTTTGTGGAATTATTTTCGTGTTTTGTCCAATTTATACTTGAAATAAATCAATAAATCAATCAATCAATAAAATTCATAAATCTACATACATCCTAAACAATCTATATATACACATCAATAAAACGAGGAAGCCTTCACACCCTACTGTCAAATGATCATTTATTGTTTACTGTCTGTTTGGCCGCACAGAACTCGAGAAGAAAGCTTTTGAACATGCCTCTCCCATGGCCTGGAATATAATACAAAAAAGTGGGAGACTGACTAAACTTAAATGTTTTCAAGGCAATGCTCAAAGAAACAAAGAATTCCACTTAACACTGTAATTCTTTCTCTTTGATCACCACGTTCACTATTTTATGTTTTAAAATTACATTTTTTAATGAATATGATGTTTTATTACTTTCATTGTCTTTGTGTTTTCATGATTTTACTGTCATGATGTGCTCATGTTTTGTTGTAATGTTTTCATGTCTGTGAGTAAGAAACTGTTGTGGCTGCCTCTTGGCCACGACTTCCTTGCAAAAGAGGTTTTCAATTTCAATGGGAATATTCTGTTTAAATGAAGGTTAATAGAAATGATAATAATGATAATTTATGCAATTCACATAATTCCACCAGCTTCTGAAGTGGAGAAAAGCTTCTATAAATTGATATGCAACACTTTACAGAAGTGAAGTGTTTATGTAATTGATGTTTTACAGCTGAATCAGATGTAGCTTTTCTCTACAATAGTAATTTTTTTCTAATTACATTTATTGCATAAACAGTTGAAGAGTTAAGGTAGTTCTGTGTTATTTTGCTGTCGCTGGTGACAGCTTTGGTCTTAAAGGGTTAAAGTGAACAGACTATATTGTTTGTCTGACCTGGCTCTTGTTGCTTTAGTTCCTAAACTTCGTCTCAATTCGTAAGTCAATGGGTTGCTAGCACCAGTGTGGATGAATACAAAAGCAGGTGTGAAGCAGGGCAGAACAGAACAGGAAGTAAAAACTCCAACTGAAGCAAACAAACTGACACCCACAGGGAGGACGGCAAAGCAAACCTGACAGCAAGAGTTTTTTTTCTTTTCCTGAATACTTTTTTTCCGCTTACCGATAAACGCTCCTTCCATGATGCTGCTAATCTGGCTTTTCTTATGCGGTAATAACAACACCTCCCAGCTACAGTCCCTCTTCTTTCCAGTTCCTCCACTTATCCTTTGTAGCTCCATTATTCAGTTCCAGTCCACCTACCATTCCCTGCATATCACAACCCGCCCCCCATGGCAATCGGGACCGTCTGCCTCATTATCATATTTATTTAAAGTACCGTATGACCCATTTCATTCTAACATGGGTTCCTCTGGTCATGATTGAGTGGTCCCATATTTGAGAGTCATCTCCAGAGATGCTGCTGTGCATAATGGGAACATTACTTTTAAGCTAAGTTACAGGCCTGTCCTTGTCGGTAACAAAGAAGGAGGAGCAGTTCTTTTGTTTCTAACTAAGAATAGTTTTAGATTACTATAATTTCCTCATTACATTCCAGAAGTGCAGACTGAAAACGAAGGAGCCGCCTCTGCTCCTGTGGAGAGAATGTTGGAAATCCAACTCCAGCGATCAATGAGTTGTCATGTAAGCAATACCAGATGAAATACTGAATAGTTTCCCTCCTCATAATGATATAGTCTACAGAGTCCTGCTGGTGGAAGCCTTGGGCTGCTGTCTGCCCTCTTCGTAATGTGACCACTCTAATGGACCACATCTGATGAGGAACCATGATTGCTGCAATTATTCACAAAGAAACCTGTGATTCTCCGGTTCTACCTTCACTACAAGATTTAACAGAGGAATCTGTTGCTTAAAGAGTTTCTCATGGGTCATCGGCCTATGGCTCACCATGGATGATTAATAGAAGAATTAATAGCTATGGAATGGTTTGCTTTGGATCCGTTTCTCGGGACTTGGCAGCATCTCGGCTGTATTGATCTGCCTGTTGGAAATTTATGGTTATGTTTCTTTAGTTTGCACAAAGGCAAAAAAAAACAAAACCATTTTTTGTTTCTGTTGGCATCAGTAACGGGTCTCAGCTTTGTCTGCCGTCCCATCTGGGTGGGACTGCTTCCTCCATCACAGATCATGACCTTCACAGCCTTTAAGAAACTTGAATGATGTGATGTGGCTGAATTCATCTCTTCATCTGGGTTTTTTGCTTGTCCTAATTCAGTTTCATGTAAAGAACAGCAAAAGCTGATCCTAAGTAAAATTGATTGTACATTAGCACTAACTTCACCCCCAGATGAAGCTGCTACCCGCCCCACAAGGGCCGTCTCACTGCTGTCTGATTTAGCTTCAGCAGTGGGCTTTATCACCTCTCTTTCTAGTCAAATGGCTGGGAGCTCCGATTGAGACGTAATTAATGAAATGGCCGGTTGTGCCGCTCACTGGATAAGGTCTGCTGGGACAAGGCATGTGGGTTGAGAGCAGCATGGAGAGAGACGTCATAATGAGAGAAATGTAGCACATTTGAGAGGACAAAGGCAGCAGACTGCACTCACTTTAGAGGTTTAATTAGAGCGTCAGTTCAGCTCTCTGGACTCAACAAAAACAGAGTGCATGTTTCTTTAGTAGAGACGATGATTGCCGTTACAGTGGCTGAGTGCAGATTCACATAAACTCAAAGAATGAACATGTAAGCACAAAGACAATGACATCGCATCATAATGTGGATGTGATCTGGTGTTTATATGAACGGGAATGTCTTAGTGTCACAACTTTTTAATTCAGACAAAACATAAATGAGAAATAAATCCAAACTGTCAGTTTGTCAGACTTTATGGACACAATGAAACAAACCTACATTTTTAAAACAAAAGATTTCAGGCTAAATCTGACTCGACAGATGGCTTCACTAAGTGGGATTCTTTCTGGAAAAAGAAAAACCCACCAGGAGAAGACTGAGAAGCAGCTTTTTGTTTGTTACCATCAATAAATAAAGCCTTAGTCACAACTGCCCTTACGAGTGAATACACACTGTCTGCAAGTAAAAAATGATCAAACCTGTATCGGGCACGTAGGTGACCTGCAGGAAATATGAAGATCGTACACCGCTCGGTAAACCCGCTGAGCAGAAATGTTCATGGACATTTTTCTCTGCAGGCATTCTGTGTGTGACAGATCGTAGTGAACACTTAAACATTACGTAAGGGTAAGTAGGGCTGATGCAGGTGAGACGCAGGCGTGTGGCATAGATTCTCCCATTTTTTGAATCCCCGCCAGGTCTTGCAGGCTGTGCAAAGAGCTCATTAGTGCAGTTTATGTGAGAAATGGGTGCTTCTTGTGTGCAGGCTGACTGTTAGGATTTAGGAAGTTAGATGTATAGTATTTGTGTATTTGTATTTGTATTATCTTGAAGACATACAAAGATCTGAACAACTGAACGTCACTGTTCAGTAGCAGGTTTTTATCTCTGAGTCTCACAGTTGAAGTTTTGACTAAAGATGATCTGATCCCTTTTAGATCAGAGAATTGGATTGTTGAAAAGGACCTAATATCCACTATGAATCAGATCATCAATTAATATTTGGATCGAATCGTTGTTAAAATGAGTAATTACACCCCTTCCCAGATGTGTCCTTTTTTGTGAAGAGCAGGACATGGGGGCGGAGTTTAAGCTGAATTAATCATTAGCAGCTTAAGCATGTTTGTCATTGGAGTCCATCCTCTACAGCAGTGGTCTCCGAACCTCTTTGTGGCTGCGGACCGGTCAACCCATGAGGATTTTACTGCAGCTCAGGGGTGGGAGGTGCACTGAGAAAGAAACAGTAGACTTGAACATGAACATGCGCTCTAAACTTAATAATAAACAGTTCAGACATAGATTTGACCATCATGTCTCTCAGTCATCTGACATGTGCATTTTGGAGAATTGATAAAAAACAAACAAAAAACATAAACATAAATAAGACCTCTTAATTTAGTGTGGTGTCAGGAGTGGTTAATAACAAGTTTATTTTACCATTTTAAGATAATCTCATTGAAAATAATGTAAATACAGTAACACAATGTAACCAACAAATCTGTTATTTTTACTTTGAAGCTCCATGCAGAAGCTTCTGGTGAAACATTTCAACACAAAAACAGTTCAGAACAACTCAGACTTATGACTACAACTCAAAAACAAGACTAAGTGCCCCTGCCCCCATGCGCACGTCGTGCAGCTCCCCTTTTTCTTTCCTCTGATCTCTCCTTACGCTTAATGTGCACCTTAAGCCCCGGTCACACAGCGCTTTACGGCTTCATCATGGGCAAAAAGTTCTTAAAATCTGGTGGACGTGGTCGTCAGAGGTAAATTCTGGTCAACTATGGGCTTGCCGTGATTCGCCGTGATTATCGGCAGCGGCTGTTCAACTGCTGAAGCACTGCCAACCACATCAAGCCACGTGTAAGTCCAAGTGTCAGTCTCCTCCCATTCTAGTCACGCACCCAGATGTTCTGTACCACCCCTCCTCCTCCTCTTTGTTCTTCTTCTTCGTCATAAACTCAACATCACCACGAACGACATCGTCTGCTTCACGGGAGACCACTTTTTGATGGGTTTTGGCCGTGATTAAGCCGTAAAGCGCTGTGTGACCGGAGCTTAAATGGATGAGGTGGTTTGAGCATTTCTGTCTTGAACATAAAATATTTGTCTTGAAGTTGCATCATGTTCTTCTGTCTGTTCCTGCACTTATCCCATTTGCAAAGAAAGATTCCACATACAACTTCTCTTGTGTCACACGCCCTCAGACTGCTTTTAGCGCTAAACCTTACAGATCAAGTGATTGATCACTTGATCTTCTCTAGCTGAGAGAATGCGGTTATTTTTCAAAACAGAAGATTTTATTCAAATAAAATAATATGGTAATTCTTCCGTGGCCAGCTGGTAATTGATCCCTGGACGCGTACTGGTGGTTGGGGACGACTGCTCTACAGAACAGGTCCAAACTGTTTTTTCTTTTTTTGTAGAAATACTGTTGTGTAGTTTTGGGGACAGCAGGGTCCTGATTTGTGGGAATGAGGACCAGGTCCCCCTGCTTCTGCATGCTGTGTCCTTTTGTCCTTTAACTCGTCGGAATCACAGTGACCATGAAGGTCATAGACTGCACTGTTTGAATTCACCCGTTCTCTTTGGGTGCAGAGCTTTTGAAGACGTTGACATCATGTTAATAGCACAGCACCAGAGGGTCTTTATTCCAAAATACAGTCAGCAATGATACATTCAAACAAACCAGTGAAGAACAATGCAGGTTGATCAGCAAAAACCACCAAACTAAGACTTTTTGATCTTTCAGGTTTTTTAATTATTTAAAGATTTTTAGAATTGCTTCCAGCTTCTGAGATGAAAATGTTCTGGTGGTTTTGATTGACTGTGGAAATTGGAGTATGATTTGGATACAACAGGCCATTTTGAACAGTGATTTCATCAAAGGATGTAATCAGTTGAGATTTAAAGACCAGGCCTGGAGCTCTTGTCTTCATCTTCATTTAGGTGGCTGATGGAATGATACCACCTCAAATGAAGCCTTTCTCATGTGAGGAGAATTCCTCTTTTCTCCTGGAGGACGTGCTCTTTTATCTTCAGAAGCTCTACGGGATTCACTTTGCCAGCAGCTGATGGGGCTTTAATTCACTTGAAGGCCTCACTCTCATCATGAGGTGTTAACTGTTTTTCACCAACAAGCCCAACCGTGTGAAAGCAGATGTTTGTTCTCTGACCCGCTTGCAAGCTTTCAGAGAGAAAAAGGGGTGAAATCTGAGTTTTAGAATTCGTCTGAGAGGTGCTGGGGTGAAGAGGGACGGCAGTTGGATGTTGGACTATGATAGTTTCATCTGTGTGGGCGGTCTGCACAGTGCAGAGCTGTTTTGTTCAGCTGTTTCTTCTCAGACGCTCTAAAAACAGGATTGTAAACAAAACAAGCACAGCGACACAGACGAGGGGGTCCTGAGGCAAAGCTAATGTCCTGATGAGCAGGATCTGCTGTGTGTCAGCTAACCTTGGACCTGAGGTCTGCATATCAGGATCAGACCTTCTTATCAGCAGACGCCTCACCGTCCACACAGACCTTGTTTGAACTCAAATCCTGACTGTTCTTGTAACGAGCTCTCTAGATTCAGTGAAGGAGTTCAGGAAAAGGGTTCTTCATAAAATTGTCAGAGCAGACGTCTGGTGAAATGGCTTTGAATGGAGATCAAGTTTCAAATGTGCAGTTGACCAAAAACAAAACCTCAGCAGACGCTGCTGCCAGAAAATCCCAATGATCCCTGAAAACCAGATAAGTGTCATTATTTTTATAGAATAAAAAGAATGAAATTCTGTGAAATGGAGCCAGCTCTTCTTTACTTGTATGATCAGTATTGGCTGTGCACATGTGGGATCTGAAGAATGCATTTCTATCAGCAGGTGAAGGTGTCCGCATGTCCTCATCCTTCACGCTTTCAGCTGCTGATGTCTCCCAGCAGGTTCAGGCTGAACTCCAAAAGGTCCAACATGCCTTATGAGGTGCTGTGTTAATGATGAGCAGTGGGTGGTGATGCCTCTGTCACAGTGTGAGAACAAATTCTCACTTTTAGATGACAAAGAGCTGCACATCCTCTTCCTTTCAGGGGCCAAGCATCCAACAGTGGATTTGTGTCTGGTTTGGCTCCTCCCACAGCGTATCTGCTTTTACATTTCAGCATATCGTTACCTTCAGGCAGAGCTGCACCGCTCAGGTCGGGCTTTTAACCCAGCAGTGTGTGCGCACTGCAGCTGCCTCTCCCTCCCAGCTCGGGTTTCTGTGCTGCGGCTGCATGTGGGGAAAGGAAATGCACTGAACGCTTTTGACGTGACACCTCATTTTTCTCTGTCAATCAGACCCGTCTCCCCCCGTAGACTGACAGCTCGTGGTTCAGGCTGAAACCTGTGATGATGCATTTCACATGCAAATATGCAAGTGAGACCCGCATTCCCACATCAGCATTCTACTCAATAAACTGGATTCTACTTTTGTTTCTAGTTTTTTAATCAAAAAATGTGTTTAATTCAAGAAATGTCCCCTTTGCTTGTGTGAAGAGTCTATTTTCATCCCTCAGTGAAGGACCTGAAGCTCCTATGATTAATTTCAGCAGTTTGTTGTAAAAAACAGAGAATATCCATGAAAATTGATTTGTTTACTGTAAATCCTCCTCAACCTGGGAACTGAGGTGAAGGCTCCTCGGCCCCCGCATGCCTCTGTGGTCTCCGAGACATTGCCATGAAAACAGTGCGCGCTGGAGAGGCAGCCAGCGGCGATGCTGAGTCGACAGACCGCTGTGTCCTGGAGTAGTCCATTAGCTTTACCTGCCCCTCTTTTTCTCCACAGGATCCCCACTGAACTAAATGAGGCTGGGCATGTTTTCATCTTCCTGACAGGCGGGCTGCGGCTGCAGCCGCTGGGAGACAGAGGTCTTTGTCAGCCCGCACTTTCTGCAGGCTTGGCCCAGATGCTGGATCACTCACCTTTTTCTGAAGCTCTTGCAGCAGCTCAGCATTTCACACCCTCAAAGAAAAGTGGTGGCTCCTTTTTAACAAGTTTGGAAAACGCAAATCTTAAAAGCACAATCCATTAAACAACTAGCTCAGGATTTAAGTAAAAAAAAAAACTGACTGTTCTCCAAGTCAGCTAGATAACCTCCGAGTTGAAATGAGCCGTGCGCGCCTGCGGCTCCCGTATCTAGGCAACGGCAGACATGGTGGTAGATGAGATGAGGCGCAGCAGAAATCTGCTCCCTCAATGAATATGCTAAAGTGAGGAGAAACTTCATGGAGGGACAAGACCCACAACAGGAGGGTCTATGAGAACAACGTTGTTATGATCTCTAGTAGATGAATTTGGACATTTCATCACCTCAACATTAATGTTGGAGTGGATGGACGGCTGCAGCAGTGATGCTTTGTGGGAGTTGGATCAATTTATTGTTTAACACAGAAAGTTTACGGGTAAATTAATTTTGGTTGAAAAAATGTGAAACATGTGATGTTAAAAAAATTGATTTTATCACGGTTTCAGCATGCATGAAACTCAAACAAAATAACAGAGATTTTTTAGAATCAAAGTTGAACATTATCATCACATTAAAAACAAACAAATCCTGTCACTACTACAGTATGTTACAGTTCTGTTGCATAGTTTTCTTCAGACCTGCTGCCGCCATGTATCACAGTGGAATAATTGGATTATTCAAACAAATGTTTCCTCTTCATCAATATTTCTGGAACATGAGTCAGAGGATATCTAGAATCGATCCAGCTCCTCACTGCTTGATGCTTTCCAGACATACAGAACTAGAATCAGAATTTTCTGTATTGTTAATTGTATGGACAGCAACTCATGATGCTTCCATTGTGTTTAAAAGAATAGACAGAAGTCAGGACTAGGGATAAAAATAACTTTTAAATATAAAATAAATCAAATATTTGCAAAGTCTAAATATTGTGTCTCTAAAGGCCTTGTGACAGACTGGTAATCAGTCCAGGGTGTACCCCGACTTCACCCAACAGTAGCTGGGACAGGCTCCAGCAACCCTCTGACTCCAAAATGGACATAGCAGGTTAGGACAATGGAGGGATGGATGGTGTTGCCAAAAGATAATAATAGACGGTGCTGTTGACCATAAAGTGGCAGCACATTGTAAGTGTTTTCTCGCTTTTTCAGAACACTTTTGCATGCTTTTTATTTATTTTTACAGCATAAACTATGGTCTGTGTCCTGATTGGCTGTTGACCTTGACAATCAATCTGCCTCGTTCTGTGTCTCCTGTACAGAATGTGAGTCTTCCACATTGACATAAATCTTCGGTCATGATCAGATCTTTGAAAAAAAACAAAACAAAACAAAAAAAAAAAACTGGACTTATTTTTGCACGAAAGTTTGAACTTGTAGTTTAAACAAGAGAGAAACGTGTCAAAATGTTCATGTCTGTCTGAAGACAGAGTAAAAGGTGTGCAGTGAGAGGTTTTACTGCTTTAAACCTATAAAATTCTACTTCACAGATTTCATGCTGTCAGGTTTTTGAATTGTCCCTCAGTCACCAGGTTCAAGTTTATGATCAACAGCTGTTTTCATTTCTGTTAATGACTCTCAGTCTATTCAAGTGTCTGGTTTTCAGTTAATCCTTGTCAGGTCATCTGTTCTGCTCTGCCATCTTATTGGTTCTCTGATGGGTTTTGTCATATTTAAGTTTGTTTATTAAAGATTTAAGTTTCCACCACCTAGGCTGGTCTCCTGCATTCTGGGTCCTTCACCACCACTTCTGACACAGGCATTCTTTTTAGAACGTGACCCCACAATAAGTGAGGGAACACTTCACAGTCTTGAGAAAAACATGTTTCTTAAATATGTTAACAGGAGTGGAGTTCCACATGGCAACAGGACAACTGGAAAGGTCTCTTATTTAGGACTTTATTCTGTGTTGTTTCCTTTTCATTACTCTTTAGTTATGTAAAAGTTAAAAAAGTAAAACTTTGAGGGCAACCCTAAAAGCATTTTTTTCTTAAAAGCTATTTTCCAAATCACTTGAGACTAAATGTAAGTTCTGGCTTTTCATTCTTGTTTTCAGAAGAGTCTTCTATCCATCCATTTTCTGAACCCACTGAAACCCCTAGCATACCCAGAACAGGTCACCATTCTGCCACAGGTCACCTGATTCTTCAGTTTAAAACAAAATGGTTTCAATATATAGAAGAACAGAGGAGAGCAGCGTAAAACTGGCATCACACCTGCTGAGTGTAATGTTCTTTCCTGCCCTGGATCTCATTGGCAGATTGATTCTCACTTGACGGACAGATAAGGCTGTTTTGCTTTTATCATTTTGTTTCACTGCAGATGAGACCCCCCCCCCCCCCCCCACCCATCCACCCACCCAAACCCCTTGGTTAGAGCGAACAGAGCAGCTGCCTCTAGAGCGACCATGCCTCTGAAAAATGTCTGTGGAACAAAAAGTTCAATCTGCAGAATGAATGGAGCATAACAGCGGCTGCAGCTGCAGTCCATGCGTGCTTTGAAGCTGTGCGGTGGAGGAAGGTGGTGCGGGGGAGTTGGTTCAGTCTTTAACAACTTTGGCCCCACATCTCCATCTCCTCTGATAGAAATGAGGCTGGGTGTGCTGTATGCTAACCACTCTTCTGTTTTCTTTGTGCACTTTAAGCTTCATTAAGGACTCGTGCACGTACCAAAGCTGGCATCTCTCCACTTCCACTAACCTGCTATGCTATGCACTCAACAGTGCAGTCACCCCTGACATTCTGGCCAACTATAGACCAATGTCAAATCTCCCCTTTATTTCAAAACTGCTGGAAGGAGTTGTCGTTAAGCAGTTATACCGCCACCTACAGGACAATAGCCTCTTTATAGATTTTCAGACCTCACCGTAGAACTGAAACTGCACTAGTTAGAGTCACTATTCTAGTTCTGTTAGACCTCAGCACAGTCTTTGACCACAGCATCTTATACCAGAGACTGGAGCATGACATAGGGATCAGATGGTTTGAGTTGTATTTATCTGAGGTTCCAGTTTGTTCATGTAAATGGACAGTCCTCTCATTGCACTGGAGTTAACCACGGAGTCCCACAGGGCTCAGTTTTAGGACCTATCCTGTTTATACTCTACATGCTGCCTCTAGGGAACATAATCAGGAAACGCACTGGATGATACAGTTTTATTTATCCATGAAACCTAAGCAGAATGACCACATAAAGGAACTTTCTGCCTGCATTAGTGACATCAAGACCTGGATGACAATTAATTACCTCCTCCTAAACCTAAAATTCCCAGAAATAAATATGAAGTGTGAAGCCCATGCAGACAGCTATGGTTTTGATATAGGGCTAAATATATATAATAATACAATTGAATTGAACTGAACAATCAAGCTGTCCGTCATTTGAGGGAAGGTTTCCAGTGAGCGCTGCAGTCTCTAGCTTTCTCCGCTGCCTCCTTCAGTTACAGCTTTCATCTTCTCCACACGGATGCTGTTGGGAGTTGAGGCGAAGTCAGAACGTCTGCGAGGACGCAGGTGCAGGAGCGCGAGTGTCATCCCCTCTGGTGTGTGGTCGATAATGAGACTGGGAGAGCGGCATGAATAACTATGAACTCTTTTTCATTTCTTTAATCCCTGCCCACAGGCCGGTCCAGCAACACAGCAACTCGTTATTTTGTATCAGTTTGCCTGCTACTTGATCACACATATTGCCCTGTGGGGTCAGAAAAAGAAGAAAATCCACCGCAGGACGGAAAATCGCTCCGTAATTCAATATCTTTAATAAAGACTCTGAAGCCATCTCCTTGTTAAGCTTAGCCAAGATGATTAATTTTTGAGTGTTTGTAGCCATGAGCCTGCAAGCAAACGCGCCCTCCGGCTGGACGACCTCCTAAGCTTGACGGGAAACCTCACAAAGACGCGCATTCTTACTCCTGCTTTTCCTCATTTCCTCTCCTGTGGCTCCGTCACAAGCTGGCTTCTGTCTGCAGATCCTGTTTCATAAAGTCCCAGCTCTTCTTGCTGTCCTGGGTGCGGAGAATGGCGCTGAACAGCCAGTGACTCAGAGAACAGAGTCAACCGGCCGAGACTGTCGCTCCAACAGCAGCAGCCTAATGCTTTAAGATAAGCACTCACAACTGATGGATTCAGTCAGAAGAGAGGCTATGTTCTCTCCTTTAAAAGCTTTTTCTGATGCTTCGTCAGACATGCTCATTTCTCCCTCTTTTCTGCTCCTGAGCATCATATGTAGAGAACAACAGTTTAGGTGATCACTGTAAAGTCTGGCACACTGAATGTATCTGGAGAAAGATGTTTTCTAGTTGATGCCTAAAAAAGAATGGTAAGTGTTAGCTGATGAAGTCACGCTGATGCTCCATCAGGACGCCGTGCACAAGCAATTTATCAGCCGTGACGACTGGCCAACCTTCAGGGGCTTCAAAAAACGTTTTTCTACTTAAAGTCGAGATCCAGAGCAAACTTTTCCCTCAGCTTCTGGAATTAGTACATAGTTGGGAGGACCAGACCTCATCTATAAGGGGGGTATCGATTTGTTTTAACAGTGATTCATATCTAATTTTTGTAGTCATTGATATGATTCAGAGTCAATATTGGTTCATCTTGAACAATCTGATTGGATCTGATTCTCTGATCTAAAGTCAAGATCCAGGACTTCAACAGTGAGACTCAGAGATAAATTCCTGCTACAGTTTTCCAGATTCTTGTGTTTCTTCAAGATAATCAAATTTAATAAATATGTTTACAAACAAACAAGTGAACAAGAATGAATGTCAAATCCATTGACATTTGAGTTTGATAAAGTTCATTCCACTGTTGTTTTTTTTCATCAGAATAATCTAAAGGAACATTATTAGAACATTCTAGAACCACTGTATGGTCACATGACTTTATAAATTCAAAGTGTTTCCACACATTGGACTGAATGATGGTTGATCAGTTTTACTGATATTTTGTGTGTTTGTTTGCTGTGATGCAGTTGGCTGTTTTTACAATATAGTAAATTAAACCTACAATCCAAATATAATTTTTGAAGATTGATTATAATATTAAATGGTTTGAGTCACAACTTGACTCAGACAGATCGCTGTGGTTGGATCATAGGAATAGAAACCGATTTATTGATTAAGTTGACATAAGCAGAAGCTCAGCCAGGAGTCGTTTGACAGAAACCTGGATTGTCCTAAACCTGACTGTATCTGTTAAATCACCATCCATCCTTCCATCCATTTTCTTCCGCTTATCCGGGACCGGGTAGCGGGGGCAGCAGTCTTAATAAAGATGCCCAGACTTTCCGCTCCCCGGCCACTTCCTCCAGCTCCTCTGGGGGGACCCCGAGTCGTTCCCAGGCCAGCTGAGAGACATAGTCTCTCCAGCGTGTCCTGGGTCTTCCCTGGGCCTTCTCCCTGTGGGACATGCCCGGAACACCTCCCTAGGGAGGCATCCAGGGGGCATCCAAACCAAATGCCCGAGCCACCTCAACTGGCTCCTCTCGATGTGGAGGAGAAGCGGCTCTACTCTGAGCTCTCACCGGGTGACCGCGCTTCTCACCCTATCTCTGAGTGAGCGCCCAGCCACCCTACGGAGGAAGCTCATTTCAGCCGCTTGGATCCGGGACCTCGTTCTTTCGGTCATGACCCAGAGCTCATGACCATAGGTGGGGCGTAGATCGACCGGTAAATTGAGAGCCTTGCTTTCTGGCTTAGCTCTCTCTTCACCACGATGGACCGGTACAGCGACAGCATGACGGTGGACGCAGCACCCATCCGTCTGTCGATCTCACGCTCTGATCTTCCCTCACTCGTGAACAAGACCCCAAGATACTTGAACTCCTCCACCTGGGGAAGGAGCACTCCACCCACCCAGAGAGGGCAAACCACCTTTCTCCGGTTGAGAACCATGGCCTCTGACTTAGCGGTGCTGACCCTCATCCCAGCCGCTTCATACTTGGCTGCAAACCATTCCAATGCATGCTGGAGGTCCTGGCTCGATGAAGCCAACAGGACAACATCATCTGCAAAGAGCAGAGAGGAAATCCTGTGTTTCCCAAACCAGACTCCCTCCGGACCCTGGCTGCACCTAGAAAATTCTGTCCATAAAGACTATGAACAGAACCGGTGACAAAGGGCAGCCCTGCAGGAGTCTTAGTGCCGGCTATGCAGACCAAACTCCTGCTCTGGTCATACAGAGACCGGACAGCCCTGAGTAAGGCTCCCCGGACCCCATACTCCCAAAGTACCCTCCACAGGACACCTCGGGGCACACGGTCGAACGCCTTCTCCAAGTCCACAAAACACATATGGACAGGATGAGCGAACTCCCACGAACCCTCCAGTACCCTAGACAGAGTGTAGAGCTGATCCACAGTTCCACGACCAGGATGGAAACCGCATTGTTGTTCTTCGATCTGAGGTTCGACTATTGGCCGGACTCTCCTCTCCAGTACCCTGGCATAGACTTTCCCAGGGAGGCTGAGGAGTGTGATTCCGCGGTAGTTGGAACACACCCTCCGGTCCCCCTTCTTGAAAAGGGGAACCACCACCCCTGTCTGCCAGTCCAGTGGTACTGTTCCAGACTGCCACGCGATGCTGCAGAGACGTGTTAACCAATACACTCCCACAGCATCCAGAGACTTGAGGTAGTCAGGGCGGACTTCGTCCACTCGCGGTGCCTTGCCACCGAGGAGCTTGTTGACTACCTCGGTGACTTCAGCTTGGGTAATGGACAGCCCCACCCCAAGGCTCTCAGCCTCTGTTTCCTCAAGGAAAGGCGTGTCAGCAGGATTGAGGGGATCCTCGAAGTATTCCTTCCACCGCCCGACAATATCCCCAGTAGAAGTCAACAGCTCCCCACCTGCGCTGAAAACTGTGCCTGCAGAAAACTGTTTCCCCCTCCTGAGGCGCCGGACGGTTTGCCAGAACCTCTTCGAGGCCAACCGATAGTCCTTCTCCATGACCTCACCAAACTCCTCCCAGGACCGAGTTTTTTGCATCGACTACAGCCTGAGCCGCAGCTCGCTTAGACTGCAGATGCCTGTCAGCTGCCTCTGGAGTCCCACAAGCCAGCCAGACCTGATAGGACTCCTTCTTCAGCTTGACGGAATCCCTTAATTCCGGTGTCCACCAACGGGTTCGGGGGTTGCCGCCACGACAGGCACCAGAGACCTTGCGACCACAGCTCCGAACCTCAGCAGATACAATGGAGGTGGAGAACATGATCCATTCAGACTCAATGTTACCAGCCTCCCTCGGCACCTGTTTGAAGCTCTCCTGGATGTGGGAGTTAAAGCCCTGATGGAGGGCTCAGCCAAACGTTCCCAGCAGACCCTCACAGTACGTTTGGGTCTGCCAAGTTTTTCCGGCCTCCTTCCCTGCCAACAAATCCAACTTACTACGAGGTAGTGATCCGTGGACAGCTCTGCCCTTCTCTCTACCAGAGTGTCCAAGACACACGGCCGAAGGTCGCCTGAAACGACTACAAAGTCAATCATTGATCTCCTGCCGAGGGCGTCCTGATGCCACGTGTATTGATGGACACCCTTGTGCTCGAACATGGTGTTTGTTATGGACAAACTATGACTAGCACAGAAGTCCAACAGCAAAACACCGCTCGGGTTCAGATCAGGGAAGCCGTTCCTACCAATCACACCCCTGCAGGTGCTACTGTCATTGCCCACGTGGGCATTGAAGTCACCCAGGAAGACAATGGAGTCCCCCGTTGGGGCGCTTTCCAGTACCCCTCCGAGAGACACCTAGAAAGCTGGGTACTCCGAACTGCTGTTGGCCCGTAAGCCGAAACCACAGTCAGAGACCTGTCCACCCGAAGGCGGAGGGACGCAACTCTCTCGTCCACCGGGGTGAACTCCAACACTTGGCGGCTAAGCTGGGGGCTCACGAGTAAGCCCACCCCAGCCCGCCGCCTCTCACCATGTGCAACTCCAGAATGGTAGAGAGTCCGACCCCTCTCGAGAGACTTAGTTTAAGAGCCCAGACTGTGCGTAAAGGTGAGCCCAACTATATCTAGCCGTTACCTCTCAACCTCTCGCACAAGCTCAGGCTCCTTCCCTCCCAGAGAGGTGACGTTCCATGTCCCAAAAGCCAAGTTCCATGACCGGGGTTTAGGCCGCCGAGGCACTCGCCCTTGACTGCCACCCAAACCACATTGCACCAGCCACTTCACAGCTCTCCTGCAGGTGGTGGGCCCACAAGGGAAGTGATCCCACGTCGATCCTTCGGGTTTTACCCGACCGGGGCCTGTGGGAGGAGCCCCGGCCACCGGGCGCTCGCCTGCGAGCCCCAACCCCAGGCCTGGCTCCAGGGTGAGGCCCCGGTAACGCCAATCCGGGCGACGTAACAGAATCTTTGTTGTTTCTGCTCATGTTAAATCACTGTTTCATGAATGTTATCTCTTTACTTTCTAACCAGAGGCTCATTTAAATCTTGAGGCAAATCTCATACAAATGTTTTTAATCTTCAGAATCACTAAGATTAAAGTCCCACTCCAATCATCCTTTGATTTACTGTAAAATTGTTCATCTTTTAATTATGATTATGCTGTTTTGAGTCTTTTTTTAGGACGTAGTTTGTGCGGAGCAGAAGTCATTCATTAGAAATTTACTTTTGAGTTGTGGGCAGGACTGCTGGCATGAAGCAACCCCGCCCCTTTTCCCCTTCTTGTTGTAGAGCTCTCAGAGAAGGGAACTTGTTGCTTGCAAAGTGTGTTCTCTACATATCAAATAAGCTCTTTATCAAATGTCATTTTCCATCTGCTCACAATGATTTTGAATAAATACAAACTCAGAAATGCTGTTTTATGCCTAATGTTCTTTGTATATCTCATGCATCATCAGAAGAATTGTCCCGCAGATGTTTGATGGTAAACTGTCAGAAGTTTTTCAATAACAGCTGGAGGGACAGCAGGTCCAGTAGGCAGCAGGTACTGTACTTCTACAGGCTGGAAAACATGTCAGACTGTCCTCTAAAGCTCCATTCCACTTTTGTTGTTTGAACACAGCTGATCCTGAAAATCCGCAGCACACCACCTGCTTCACACACAGCTGCCCCCAAAGAGCCCTGTTTTTCCCCTAGAGCAGAGAGACCAGAAATAGGCCCAAAGCAGAGTGAATAATGGACTTTAATTTACCCAGCAGTAGGAGTGAATTACAATGGAGATTTGTTTGCCTCGTGTGTTTTGTCCTTGTGTGTTGTTTCCTTAATAAGGCCGTTTGTCTGAAGCTCCTCCCCTTTGTGATAATGGGTTATGACTTGGTTGAATTTTTGTCATGAGTGCAATAATTGGATTAAACTTTATGAACAACAACATTTCCAAATGGCTAAGGATTTGATTAAGAGGAGAGTAAAAAGTTCCTAACAAACTCTGTCAGAGGGTTTTTAAGTGCGGGTCTATCCATTAGTGAGTTTAATTGTGATTTGTGTGTTCTGTCTGGGATAAAAGGCCTTTAAAATTAGCATGTTTAATTTGTTTATTGTCATCAAAGTGTTCCAGGATTTAAAGGATATTTTTCAAAAATATACATCACATTTACTTTAAGAAAAACTGTTTTATCTAAAGTTTTACAGCAGCTTCAACTCAAACCTAAAATATTAGCTTTAAATCAAAATAACCAAATTATCCAAATGGCACAGTCCTTGATTTGAAACCCAACCGTAAGTTATACAAATGAACTGAATCATGGGGAAAGTGAATTGTTGCATAGCGCATACATTACTGCATACATTTGCATATGTTTATGTTCGAAGTGTCAAAAATGTGTTAAATTGAAGGTTTATTATTAATTGTTTCATATATTAAACCCTTCTTAGTTTAAAATAACTGAAAGATTTTTTTTGACATAGTTATTTGCTTATTAGTAAATTCATTGAAGGATTTGTCAGAATTTTAGTTTTTGTTTCTGTTATGTAACAACACATCACATGACCCAAAAATCAGGGTTTGAACTGCATTTTTTTCCTCTCAATCAATGCATTTCATTGTCTTAATAATGAGTTTGATAATTTTGGGTGATTATTTTTGTGTTTTGTCCAACTTATGCTTGAAATGAACAAATCAATTAATTAGTCATCTGAGATAAATTCTAACATTTTCCTTAAACATTATTGATTCACACTTTAGGTAACTAAAATGTAATAAACATTGATTATCATTAGAACATATCATTACATTAATCTAGTAATCATTGGCAGATATTTCAGATCAAGTAAAGAAAATCAATAGTTGATCAATAGATTGTGTTTCAGTGATCATAAAATGATAATGATGCTGTCACTGGCGGCGTGCTAAAGTTTCTCTGCTATAGTGTGGAAAAGACGTTATATTTTGATAGTTTGTGTTTTTGCTTCTGTTGATATAAACAGTCTCAGGCGATTTCAGTCAAGCAGTGTGACCAAACAAAAGTGTCACAGCCACATTCAGATCTGTGAAACATAAACTGCTTCCACTGCTGTCTGGAACACATTTGAAAATTACTCTCATCTTTCACATACTTCATCAGTCTCTTGATAAATCAGAAAGTTGTGGTGCTTCTCTTTCCTATTAGGACAGGAGACCCTAAAAAATGTCCGCTGCTGTTAGCCCCCCCCATAGATTCTCAGATTATAGCGAGAGATCAATTCAATTCAATTCAATTTTATTTATATAGCCCAATATCACAGCCACAGCCGTCTCATTGGACTGATATCAGAATATTGTAAGAAACAACCAAAAAATCAATCACGTAAAAGTAAACAATAGCTGGTTGTTAAACAGACTTAGCTGAACAAACATCTCTGTCCTTACACCCTCCTTCGCAGTGAGGAAAAACTCATAAAAAAACCCTCTTTTTTTTTTTTTTTTTTTGGAGCGGGAAAAAACTAAGAAACCTCAGGGTTGCCCACATGAAGGAGAGATCCTCAACCCCGGACGGACAGGTGATGTGCTAGAACTATTAAAGAAAAGTGAACTTAATTAATTCTATAACTGCATGGTTGAATAACAAGTATATGACTAATAAACAAATATGTCAAGATAAACGGCTACAAGTCAAGATAACAGCTACATATTTAAATAAACAATGACATGTTTGAGCAGTGTAGCAGATGGGCTTCATCCAGTAGGAGTTGTGGAAACAGCTGGGTTTGCTGAATGAGCCAGAGGCAAGGTCACAGCCAAAGACAGGCAAGCAAGCGAGGTCACGGCCAAGACAGGAGCACAGGCGAGGTCACGGCCAAAGACAGGAGCACAGGCGAGGTCACGGTCCAAAGACAGGAGTACAGGCGAGGCGAGGTCACGGTCAAAGACAGGAGTACAGGCGAGGCGAGGTCACGGCCAAAGACAGGAGCAGGAAGAGCCAAAGGCGAGGTCACGGCCAAAGACAGGAGGGAGCACAGACGATCCACCTGGAATCAAAAACCTCTCCAGCTCCTCCGTAGGGGGGTGGGAAAGAGGGACAACATGTGAATCGCACTGCACCAAACAGAGGCATGATAAACCAAATAAAATAAAGCAATGGCAGATGGCAAGTGATGCTGATGAGGATTGCAGGTTGGTGGAGTGGGGGTGGGAGAAGGATACAGACCCTGGTTAGGGTAGGGGAGAGAGGGGGGGGTGGGAGAAGGATGCAGACCCTGGTTCGGGTAGGGGGGAGAGGAAGGGGGGATTGGGGGTGGGAGAAGGATGCAGACCCGGGCTAGGGTAGGGGTGGGGGGTGGGGGGTGTACAGACCCGGGTTAGGGTAGGGGAGAGAGGAAGGGGGGAGGGTGTAGGAGGCAGACGAAGAGTGAGTGGGAGCGAGTAGAGTCAGTGTGGAAAACCCCATCACAGCAGGTGAGGCAGAGGAGCAGTAAGTTAAATATTCTCTAATTGCTAGCTAGCCTGGCAATAAGCCTGTCCAAAGAGGAATGTTTTAAGCCTAACTTTGAATGTAGAAAGTGTGTCAGCCTCTTTTACATGAGCTGGGAGTTTATTCCATAAAACAGGTGCTTGGTGGCTAAAGGCTCTACCTCCAACTGTGGTTTTAGAAATTCTAGGAACCACAAGCATTCCTGTATTTTGTGAACGAAGTGTTCTGTTTGGTTGGTAAGGCACTATGAGATCTTTAATATAGGATGGGGCCAAACCATTCAAGGCCTTATAGGTTAGCAGAAGGATTTTGAACTTGATTCTAGATTCAACTGGGAGCCAGTGAAGTGAAGCTAATACAGGAGTAATGTGTTCTCTTCTGTTGGTTCCTGTTAACAGTCTAGCTGCTGCATTTTGAACAAGCTGAAGACTTTTTAAAGAACAAGAGTTCAAAATGACAAGAACAAGTGTGCCAAGAACCAGGGGGTGAGGCTTCTATTGGAAAGTCGTACTAAGAAATGTGGCCCTTAAACTTCTGCATCAAGTTGTAGAGTGTTCAACCTCTGTTCAGAAGATTGCAGGTTCAGTGCCCACCCATGTACCAACGTGTCCTTGGCCAAGACACTGAACTCTCACATTGCCTCTGGTGGTTGTACGTTGGTGCCCGTGTTCCATCAGTGTAAAGCGCTTTGGGCCTTAATGAAGGGAGTGAAGTGGTATAGAAGTATACACCATTTAACATTTATAACATGTCATTTATGATATTATAGAAAAACTTTCACTCCAAAAAAGGTGAGAATTTTAGCAAAAGAATGTCTGCAGTTTAGACGGAGACTTCAAAGCTCCATTAAGAGGTTTGGGAAAATGTCAAGGGTTTTACTGAGAACTCCCTTTCTACCTGTGAAACACGAGCAGCAAACACTGTGACAGCAGACTCGACAGTGGGAGTGTCTGTGGCTTCATTTGCAGCGGCGTGCTCTCTCCTCATTATTTATTTAGTCAGAGTGCTCTCTGGCAGCGTGACCTTTTAGGCATTGCCCTCACTGGCGGCCTCTGCAGCCATCACCGGCTCATAAAACGCCTCAGATCTTCGTTGTCATAACCTGCAAAACCACACGTCAAGCTGGGGCACCGGAGCCGCTGAGCTTGCCACGGCATGGCCAATGCCGGCGTGGAGATGTGTATGAAAACAATATGGCTATTTTCCCGGCAATTAGTCTTGACTGAATCGATGAGCCGCTCTGTCGTCTAGTTTTTCAGCACAGCTCCTGGCTCGCAGATCATATTGGCATCTGTAGAAAATGATACGAGACTTGTTTAGAAAAAGATCTTTTGCACTTTCTCAAATCCACTCTTGTGGTAGAAAAGCAGCTTCTCAGATTAAGCGGCCTGACTGCATGTGCCCCTCCATCTTTGGAGACATTTCAATGACGGTACAGGCTGAGACATTGTTAAGAAGGGAGGGGGTGGTGTCCGTTTACCCAGGAGAGAGCCACTGTAATCCATCAGTCCGGCTGCTGCCTGTTCAGCACGGACCCAGATGCTCTCCACCCGTTCCCTCCATCCTCCTTCCATCACATCCCTCCTTCTGTGGAGCAGCTGCCCCACTGCGCCACTCTCTGGAAGCTCCCCAAGACCCCATTGTTTATCAGACCTGATCCTCTGCAGCACAAGCAGATGAAAAGTGATGTGTTTTGAACCAGCTTCTTAGTGAGAACGCTCAGACAACAAACGCTAGTGCAATCACCTCAGAAGGATTGAATACACACAATCCTGCATTGTTTTTAGAGATTAAGCTGTGCACTTCCTGATCAGTAAAAACAAAATAAAAAGCACTGAGTTCGGCTTCAACAGCCACATAAAACATGCAGGTTTAAAAAATCCTTCAGTCGGTTCGTTTTAAATTCATAAGGTCCAATATGGAATAAAGATGGTAAATATGAATGTAAAGAACCCGGCAAGTTTTACCAATTCAACCTCGACATGAAGGCAGACAAAGCTAAAGCGACATTCACAGCAGGCACGTGATGCATGTTCAAGTGCACGCTAAACGTGGGTTCTTGAAAGCTCATACAGCCCATGGAGTTCACTCTGGACCAGCAGGGAGGGGCTTCTACTTTTTTCTCTTTTCCTACTGATTATTAGTGCATGTCCACCACCTACACTTGGAAGAGGCTTGGTGTGAGCCTGAAATGCTCCTCATGCGAGTTTACATAGGCTTTTCATTGGAAATGGCTGTTAGAAAATGACAGCTTTTTATGTTTGGGTTAAAAACGACACAATCATAATGAAAAGACCACAGGAAACACTTTGACTATAGATCAAAAGATGATGACAGTGGGACTTTAACACCTTTATGCACTTATACGAAGAAATGTTCTCGTCTGGATGGACACAGCTAGATAAAAACACAGTTTTGCTGTATTTTTTTCAGAAACTTTATTTATATTGTTGAGTTTTAGCAGGAAAAATCAAACGACAAAATTTCAGGGATTCTCAAGTATTTTTACTTCAAATGAATCAACGTAGGATTTAATGTTTACTTTTTATTTAATGAAAAACTTTGACCATAAACATTATTGCAGTTGATATAATCGGAGCTATTTTTAAATTCTCTTGCATCACAAATGTATCTCTAATTTTGAGCTTTTTTACATTTTCTGGTTTTATTTTGTCATCTTTTAACATCTCTGTTAAATGTTTCATTGCTCAGCCTGGTTGTGTTTGCTGCAGGGACACACAGGAAAATCACTTTTTGGTTTGCAGGTTTTTTCACAGATCACGTGGCTCCTTTGAAACCTCATGTAGTCCTCTTAAAGATCACTTTACAGGCTGTCAGTCTAATACTTCAAAAGAACATCAATTCAGCTGCATAATCTTTGAGCTGAATGAGAGGCTATATCCAGTTTAATTTTGATTTTTGTCCTAAAATCAGTTCCCTCCCTGTCCTGCAGAACTGCTGTTTAGGCTCCACCCTCTTCTGCAGGTGCATCTGATGGCAATCTAGAATGGATCATGAAAGAATATCATATTCGGACCTTTCACCTTTCAGGTTGGGTGTTTATTAGTTTGTTCAAACTGCTGACTCAATTGCATTTGCTTCATAGCAAAAGATTTGGATATGAAGAACATGAAGAACCACTGTTCCCTTTTTTTAGAGAAAAAACTAAACTTTAGGTTGAAAGAATGAACTCCTGCCACTGGAATTCTGGGCAAGCAAAGTAGATTGATATATTCTGTAATAGCTAAATACCAGTATTGCGACATCTTAATAATAATAATAAAAACAAAAATCTGACATGTTTTTTGATGTGTTCACTGTCTTTTTGTCAGAATGTACCTGAAAGTAGCAGTTTCAGAGGTTTACTTTGAAACAAATATTGTTGGTTTCTTTGGTGTGAGATCTTTTACTCTTTAGAGTGGATGCAACTAGAAAAGCCAAAATGTTTAAAAGACGTTCTGTTTTGTCACCAGTTCAGAGAAAACTGTTGTACAGTCTCCCACTTTGCAGATTTCTTGCCGTCATGACACATCAGGTGAGAGTGAACACGTGAAGTGATACGTTTGACATTTCCGTGACGGTTAACGTCATGGATGACGCAGCTTCTGCCCGTGAGCCGGTCTGCTGTTTCTGGAGCAGCTGTTGAAGAAGTGAAAGTGAACAAAGCTGGCTGTGTTCACCTGCATGCAGCAGTGCAGCGCGGCTCACTTTCTGCTGCGTGCACTCGGATCACTTTCTGTAACTCTAGATGATGGTGTGGGACACTGAGCAGACGCTGTCCTCGGTGTGGGGGGGACTCAGAGGCCGGCCAGCACCTGGGGTGTTCTGCGTCTCATTAAATGTCTCAAAGCTTCACAGAAAAGTTTCATCCTCAGTCACTTCTCTCCTGCAGACAAATAATATGCGAGTAAAAATATCTCACGCAAGCTAACCTATTATTAAGCAGTTTCAGAGAAATGATCAGACCGCCGTGTTAATATTTGATAATCACCAGATCGTTTTAATCTCCCTTTGTAATTAAACCTTTGACAGTCATGTAATGAAGGCTCTGCAAAAGAAGAATATGGAACATACATATCACATAACTATTTAATTAGATCCTGAAGTCATTAAGGAATATTTGCATTTACATTGCCTTTAAATGCCATCATTCACAAACTAAAGAACTTTTCCTTTTGAACAAAGAAAGACATTTTTTTTTGTTCAGGTTCAAATAATCCTTGTAGATTAAAAAAGAAAATAAAGGCAAGAAATCAAAATAAATGTTAATATATAGCACAATACGATGATTCAGGATTCATCAAAAAAGGCTGAAAAGCATGACCATCTCATATTTAATCTTTCTTAGTGAAGAGGAAGACAGAACATAGATTTTGTGGTTTTTACTGCCCTGCAGGGCAAAGTGCAAATCAAACAAATCTTGTAACACTGTTAAAACAACCTTTACCATTATTTCTAACTAAAGTCTCCACCCTTAAGGATTGAATCAATCCTAAAAATTGTAGATGAAATAAAGGAAAAGAGGAGAAAACGCAGGAATCTGGAGGCGCCTCATCCGTGCAGCAGCTCCGTTACAGAAATGTGGAGTCAGTCTTCCCTCTTCAGAGCCCTCTGAGACTCATTAGGTTCCTCCTCATAACCGTAAAAGTCATCATGCTCTGCTCTCTGAGAGGCAGAAAAATCTTTCTCAGGCATCTGGCAAAGCTTCAAAGATGACTAACGTCAGCTTAATGAAGATGGTGTGGTTCTGCTGTTCGCTGTTTTCTGCTGTGAAGTCGGTCAGCGAGACGAGGATCTGCTAAAGACCGCTTTGCAAAGAGATGAGACCTTTTCAACCAAAATCCTCTCTGCTAATGCTGTAAAAAACATGAGCTGACACGCGTGTGGAAACACGTTTAGCCCAAGCTGCTGATCAATCATCACATTTTACATTTTAATTTACCAGAGCAACATTTTTTAAAACACCAGTTTGTTTTGAAAAGCTGGAATCTTTATTTACTTTTGATGGTTCAACAGACTTACTGGTTTCTGACTTCTATAAGACAAAAATGACAGTCAAACCTTTGTGTTTTACAGTTTATTTAGAAAAAAGACGCTCTAATTTAAAATGTACATTTCATGAAGTGGGCTCATGGTTTGTTTAAAACTGCTGTTGACATCTGTACATTATACTGTACCTTGATGTCGTAGGGAGGTTTTCTTTTTTTTTTTGTTTCTTGGATAAAGCTAAAGCTAAAGTAGCCTTTAGCATCTGCCGCATTAACTCACCGATGTTAATGTTAGATCATCAATTAAAAAAAAAAAATCTTCTAAAACATTTAATCAAAAAAAGAACTCATTGATGTTAAAAGAATAAAAAAAAACATTGCTGACAGTTTGTTGTTGGTTAGCTTAGCATTTTAAAACAGGTTTATTTTAAGATTAAAACTGGCAGGAGTTTCAGTTCTGCATCAATCTGAAAACTCCTGGAGAAGAGTCATATCATCACATATTTTTAGAAGTATTTGAGGTCAATTTAAACGTGAAAAAACATGGAAAGTGTTTGCTGCCTTTTTCTTTTCGTGTCCTTGTGTTAGTCTTTCTGGCTAGAAGGTTGTGTCCAGAAGGAGGCGCTTTGAGCAGCTTACAAACATCACAAAGACCAATGTGAACGACATTTGTTTGACTTTTGTGTGTTAAAGTAAAACAATATATGGTTAAAGAAAACCATTCATCTTTCCAAACTGACATTATATCACTGAATAAAAAAAAACTGGTTCACATATTTCAGCTTGAATTTTGCAACATGAGAGTTCCTCCCACACTATTTAAATTACACTAGATGTAACCATGGCGCCATTTCTAAATCACGATCTAACGCACACAGGAGCTTGGTAAACTTAAAGACATAATGAAACTATGCTGAGATCATTTTCTACAGTCCTGTGGAAGAGTAAATACATTTCCTACAATGATGGCGTCATCCCGTTATTGCAAAAACATGTTTGATCCTGAACTGTGCTTAGAGGAAGGTGGAAAAGGAAGGAAAGGCTGTCAGTGGAAAGGTTCATCATGAAACGCCATCTGTTCCAGGCAGATGCTGCTAATTAAATGCAGTTGATGAATTGATCGTCAGCTAGTGAGAGCACCTCCTTAAATGCGGAGGCTTTGTTAAAACACGCAGATGCATCCAACTTCCTGAGGATTATCTGACCGACAGTTAGAATGGCAGCACAGCTGCATGGATCCCAAAAGTTTTTTCACTTTGCATCTTTATTTTCCTCTAGATTTTAAGTTGTCTTGTTCAGGCTCATGACACATGATTGTTGGATGTTTTTCTTTTCTTTCTTCTATTTTTTGCATTTAACTGACTGACCTTTTTTGTTTTTATCAGACTGATATTCAAATGTTAATAATTATTTCTGCTTCATGAAACAGGGTTAAAGTTATGAAATGGCAATGATGAGAGATATCAAGAGTTCTGAGTGACAGGAGGTGTCTGATAAGGTTTTATTAAGAACACCAAAGAATCATGAAAGGCCAATCAAAGCCGGCCAGCTCCTATTAGGATTGGAGAACTAAAACTGTTGTGTTGGAAGAGTCAGCTCGCTTTGGAACGCCAGAGAGGGTTCGGCAGATGGAAAATTACATTTTTCATCTCCATCAAACGTAAAAACGTTAAAAAAGAAAGAAAGAAACCCATTGGAAAGAAGTGGACACAAATTGCTTAAAATGGAGTCTGTAAAGTCTTTGTGGACTGTTTTCTAAAATGACACAGAAACAAAAACAGAACAAACACTAACTACTGCTCAGGCCTGCAAGTAAGGTTATCAGGGCGGAGCTTAAAAAAATCCTTAATTTCAAAAAAGTTTTACTAATTTTGATGTATAAGTCTTTTTCTGTAAATCAAAGACTACTCCCTTTTCAAAGTCATGTTTGGATAAGAAAGATGTTTCTAGATGTTTTGCTCTAAATGTGACCCTTATGGATTTCATTAGTTAAAAGCTTCTTCATTCAAATTGTGGTGAATCAGGAGCAGAGGAAAAAATACGGCTTGAAAAAGCACAAACAACAATCGTCATGGCCCGAGCAGCTGACTGGAGTGGAACTTCAATAAAAACTGTTCCTCATATGTGAGGTTAGTTTTCTAAGCCCCAGTTTTCACTGAAGACGAGTGAGTGAAGTCAACCTGCAGTAAAATCAAGGTTAGTTTGCTCTCTTTGACTATATAGATAATAGGTTTAAAGGAGCATCCAAAGCCTCTTATGAGTAAAATATTCTGACATGATCATGTGCTGCGTGCTGATCTTCTCAGGGGCATCATCCATTGATCTGTGGTAATAAAAGTACAGAGGATGTGTTTGGTTGCGATCAGCAGCGTCTTTGTTAGCTTCTCACAGTCGATGCCGAACCCATTTTGTTCATTTAAATGAACTTATTTTTGTTGGATAATATGAAGTGTCTAAAGTCATTTGCTGTATTGATCTTTTTCTGTCTTGAAATATGTGATTTTAACGGCTTGAAAAGATGATAAACTGCAGTGTAATTGATCGGGTTAAGTTTAGTAACAGCTTGATGTGATTTGTGGACAGATCAGTCACCGGCTCACTCCTCAGCATCATGCTTGGGAATCAGACACCATCCAGGACTTTTACTGTGAAACAACGTGAAGGATGTGATAAACGGCAGAGGTCTAATCATCATGGGTTCTGATCAGTCAGGGGGTTTAGATAAGGATGAGTTCTGCTAATGTACATGAAGCTGCGCGGTTTGTGTTGTCTTCCTGTACCCCAGTCCCCACACGGCCTGCTGATGGTTTTATGGAAACCTTCATTAAGCGAGGAGCTGTCGTGACCAGGAAGTCAGCTGTAATTGCAGGACAAAGCTGTTGAGCCAGGGTTATGTCATAAAATCGCTGTAGGTACTGTGCTCTGACCAGGCGATTGATTGATTCTTACCTGATAGATGTTTATAACTACACACAGAAATGCCTTCTCCCCCCATCAGCCCCTGGGGTGTGTCCAGCCCAGAGTTATTCAGACAGGAGAGGCTCTACTTTGATGACAAAAGTTAGAAAACGTGCTTCTACCAGCATTTTTGAAATAAAGGTTTTGGTCAGTTCACATCCCAGTGATTAACAGGCAGATCCACTAATCTCAGCATCTCGTGCCCTGAAGTTAACTTTCCAAAGCTCCATTTTTATTCATGAATACAAGCCAGATGAGGGTGAAAATTCCTGCTGCTTTCAGAGAGCTTCTCCACACTTTCAGGCTTTCTAGTCTATTGTGCAAAAATTAAATATTTAATAATGTGAAATATGTTGAATTATGGATTTGAGAATATTTTTAACCTACATAGCAGGAAGCTCATTCCAAATTCTGCATTTTTTTACATCTTTGACAGTTTTTGGAATTTGCAATGTAAGTGGCCGTGGGTAGCTCAGCAGCGGGTTATAAAATGAATCTTTCTGTGGTTTAAGGATCAGCTGTGATGGTACAGGCACAGCTGAGACACTTCAAACACCAAAAATGTATCTGTTACATCTCACGGCAACCCTCACCCCCCACCAACCACGATGTGAACCAAAGGGAAAAATATTTCTAAAGTGGAAAGTTACTTCATTTGATCTTCAGAGGTGAAGCTAAACACGTGGAGGGTTCAAGAAAGTGCTGGACGTGGGTTTATGTATGTGCCTTTTGGTGTTCTGTTGCTGCCTGATACTTGTGCGTGTTACAGTGGTTATGTTACACTATGTTACAGCTATTAGTCTTGGTGTGAAATGTCAAAGCGGTGTAAACCTGGTGAATCCAGGCTTTTTTCTTTCACAGCTCTATGTTTGTACATTAAAATATAGCTTTGCTTGAAATCAGTTTCTTTAGACCATTGAGCTAAAGTTATTTTAATTCCAATTAGCCTCTAGGGGAAAAACAACAAAATATCATGCCCTCAGTTTATTCATGTTTATTGTGGTAACAAATCGTGTATTTATGTTTACTAAGCCTCTCAAGGACATTTTTTTATTCAAAGAAAAACATTTATTTTAAGGGACACTGCTCTGAGGTGTGGGAGGTTTAAAACATTTGCCTGGACCAAGTTAAACACAAAAACATTTGAAATCTGTCTTAAATAAGAAGGTTAATGTTGAATTAATGCACTTTCAAACATCTACATGACCTCAGACAAAAATCACTGTTTAATGATTACATGTTCAAATTGAGATTCTAACAGGTCAGACGGTCACTGTCAAGCATCAGACCTCATCTGCATCATGTGGACGTCCAGAACTTTTCTATGACCATTGATAGGAATACAGACAAAAATTAACATCTATTGGATGCCCCCACCCCCCACCCCCCACCCCACCACTAAATCTGAAAAAGTGTAGTCAGAACAATCCATCAATAAAGGTTTGTGCTAAATAGATTTCTCTTATATTATTGTGTCTAAATGTCAGATTATGTACAGTACACGAGGAAACATGGGGAAACACCCTCTTCTAAGCATATGTTTGGATATCCACATCTGTTAAACATGAGGCGACTCTGGAGGAAGATGTGGAGCCGGAATATTTGAGAAGCTCCATAATCTTTCTAAACACTGTGAAGTCATAATTGCTGAGTTTCTTCTGATGAAAGTGAAGAAAGCCTTATCTATAACGGAACTAACTAACATTTTTATCCAGACATGAAGAACGCAAAATAGTTTTTAATTTAAATGTTCTTGCGAATGCCTTTCAAGCATCTGCTCCTTGTGAAGCTGTTCACTTCAAAAACTATTTGTAATGAAAACTGTCTAAAAATGAAGGTTTTGCATCAAAATATATAATTAAAAAACATATTTTGAAACATTTTAAATTTGGGGTTTAGAATTTACTTCATACACATAAACAAAAAATCCTTAATTCCAAAGAAATGAATGCTACAACTGACTCTGTATACCAGTTGAATGGTCTTATTTTTGTCCCTGTCATAGATTGGGATTTTTATTTATAATGTTATTGAGTGAATCTGTATTATCACTCAGTTGAAAGACAATTTCTGTTCCATTAAACAAGCGATGAAGTCGTTTAAAACAGTCCTTAACAACAATCGCTCAGCTGGTAACCAACCTTACAAAATATCAGGTCACATGACCAGACTCTGTCCATGTCTATAAACAGTCTCTCCCAGTTTGACTCCAGATTCTGGTCCTTTGAGAGAGATTGTTCACGCTCGTGCGGTTTTGGCGTGGAAATGAACCGGTGCACCTTCAGAGCCATGAAGCAGTGATCTGTGGTGTTTGAATTAATCACTGAATAAATGAAAAATGTCGTGTACTGCAGAAGATGGAAACTTGAGGAATGGTCGTATCGATGTTTTCCAGTCTCAGTGATACTGCAGGTTAACAGTGCAGGTTCCTTCTGTTCTGGCTTTCTTTTGGAGCTAATAATAGAATAGAACCATATAGTAGAACTCTGCATCGGTTCTGAGACCTTTAGGGGTCTTGAAACACATCTTCACAAGAGCAAGTGTATGATAGACTTTGGACGTCCCAGCCATCTTCAGGGAACTTTAATATTCCTATACAAGCGTTTCAAACGGGTGACTCAGCCTCGGGATGAAAATAGCATCAGCAGACGAGCAGTAAGTTTGGCTGTGAAAATCTCCTTTGTGATTATCTAATGCTGCAGCCACTGAGGTTGGTGGATTTGGACCAATGCTGTTCAGATCCACTTCAGTGAAAGAACGGAGGCTGACTTTCACAGGACCAGTCTGCGACTGACTGGGGTGTATTTATGATGCTTCACAGGCCAAATACTGGAATGAAAGAGGCACCATTTCAGGGGCTCTCTGTCTTAATCCGTGGACATTATCTCTTCACTGTAAGCAGGTCTTGGCCCGTTACCTCGCAGTAGAGAGCCAGGCTGGCAGCGATGCAGAGAGAGGAAGAAAGGGGAAGGGAAAGAGGGAGGGCTTCGCTGAGAATGTAATCTCCAGATTAGGGAGAGCGAGACGAATTCCTGCTGCCAGCCTGACCTTGTCGAGGCTGTGCAGCAGCCAGAGTGAAATTGAGATTTCTGGGCAGGATTCATTATTTTTTTTGGTTTTTCTTGTTGAGCATTTCTCCGTCAAAGGTCAGAGCGAACGTTTCAGTTGACACTGTAACCTACCTGAGGCTTCCGTTCTGAAACTGTGAGGAGCGGAGTTTGTGTAGAACAACAAGACAATAAAAACTGCCCCCCAGGGTTGATTCTGAGTGCAGTACATGACGGGCTGGTTTGGTTCGTGTGCAAGAACTTTATCTTAAATTTGTCAGACATCCCCTCTGCTTGATGCAGTCATGGACACATTCATGAAGGGCGGAGTGTCCGAGGACACGCTGTTAGAACGGGCAGGAATCAAACCAGCAGTTAACTGCTTTTGCAAACGTCTGGGCTGCAGCCGGACAGCAGAGCGCAGAGGTTCAGCCAGAACCACAGGGTGAAATTATAAACTGATTCACAGTCATTACCTCTAACGTGAGGAGTTCTTTAAAACTGAGTAAATATTGAATTTTGTTTCTTTGCTGTTTTGAATTTTAAAAACCTGCTGCAGTGAAAATGATGTTTGTGTGGCATTCTTCTGGTGGTTGAGGACATGTTTACAGTATATAAATTTAAAAAAGAAACAGCATTTCTGAGTATTTCTTTATTCAAATTATTGTGCTGACAAAGAAATGCTTTTTGAAAAAAAGTAGCCTTTTGTGGCATAGAAAATACACACGCTCCTTGTTTTGCTCCTTTCTGTTGCATAGAGTAAAATAGAAGGATGATGGGAAACAGGGGTAACCTTACTCAGCGCCAGCGGTCCCACTCACAACTGAATGGGAAGTTTTTAATAATTCTGCTCTGCAGAATCTATGTCTTAGAGCTTGGGATTTTGGCTAAAAATAGCATCATCATAATTAAAAGACCACCAAGAAAGTTTTTACCACAGATCAGAAGATGATCAAAGTGGGACTCTCTTCTTCAACTGCTCTCTTTTTTGTTTCACCTTAAAATATTTAGTTCTAACAAGGATTTGTTGAACAAGTTTAAAACAAGGATATTTCAGTGTGACGTTTGCCAACATTATCTTTAAACAATTCATTGAATTTTTTGTAGCACCCTTCTTTTTTAAAATCTTATAAAGTCCTTTGAAAATACCTTTTTTTAACCAAACATTCCTCCAATTGATTTTGAATGAGCATAAAAGAAACTGGATTCTCTCTGCTGCAAAGACAAAACTGAAACTGACTTGATTTAAAACCATTATAATGATGTCTCTTTATTTTTGCTTTTTAAATAAAGATAATTTAAAGTGTCCTTAAGCTGTCTCCAAACCTGATTATGTTGCCCTGAACATAAATGTTAGAACGCGATACATGGAGGAGAGAAGACATAAGGCTTCACTCAAAAAACTGGCAAATGTAGTGGAAAGTTGCAGCGTTCTGTGGACCGTAGATGAGGATTTCTGTTGGAAATGTATTCACTTCAGTTTCCTGTGTGGCCTCAAAACCCTTTGATTGGGTTTTATTATCCCACCCTCCTGGGTACAGACATTAAATGACAATATTCATGTGACTTTCCTGGTGAAGCAATTGATTCATTTGACCCATAACTGCAAAACAAGAAACTAATGAGTGTGTTTGTGGTGGACAGAAGCAAACCTGCTTCCAATACTCTTCTTATTATTCAGACCCAACATCACATAATTGTGTGAAGAAAAGTGAAATTCTCTGTCTTTCAATTTTCTGTTCAATTATATTTTTCAACGGAAACGAGCTGAGAGCTAAGCTCTCTGCAGGCCTGCACTTTGTGCTGGCGTGTTGCGAATGATGATGACATTCATGAAGCGCCAATGAAAATAGAAAATTGTCACTTTTAGGGTTTTCCATAAACGTGAATGTGAGCCGAATTCCTCAGAGATCTTGAACATTTTACATTTGAGACAGAAAAAGACGATGGAATAAAAATGTTTACAGGCTGATGCTTTCACCTGAGGACCACTCAGATGCTGTTACATTAACCTCCTAAATATTGAAACAGAACGCACAGTCTGCATCCTATTGACTCGCTGCAGTTCATCACGTTTTCCTCTTTAGATCAGCACATCCCAGGAAATCAACAGTTTTTATTCTAATGTTTCACTTAGATTGTTATCTTGAGAGCTACGGTTCTTTGAGGAAGCAGCAGCATCAGATGTGCAGCTGTCAGACATTTGTTAGTCAGGGCTGCAGAGCTAATTGGACTTCAGTGTGCTGACCGCTGACTGAAAACTGGTTAGCTGTAGGAGGAAGCTGTATCCACGGTTCCACAGGATTCTCATGAGTGCAGAAGTTCTTTAAGACCAAAAGGACGTCATATTTGACTGAGGAACCCTTTATCAACTGTTGATGCAATTAACCGAATTCAATCAAATTCTAAAAGCAAGAAAAGCAGCTTTGTGCTGATATATGACTGAGTTTAACACGTGTGTGTTGGAGGGGTCTCGTGCTGTCTCGTGGCGCGTGTGTGTTGGAGGGGTCTTGTGCGGTCTCGTGGCGGGTGTGTGTTGGAGGGGTCTCGTGCGGTCTCGTGGCGCGTGTGTGTTGGAGGGGTCTCGTGCGGTCTCGTGGCGCGTGTTTGTTGGGGGGGTCTCGTGCGGTCTCGTGGCGCTTGTGTGTTGGGGGGGGTCTCGTGCCGTCTCGTGGCGCGTGTGTGTTGGGGAGGTCTCGTGCGGTCTCGTGGCGCGTGTGTGTTGGGGGGGGTCTCGTGCGGTCTCGTGGCGCGTGTGTGTTGGAGGGGTCTCGTGCGGTCTCGTGGCGGGTGTGTGTTGGAGGGGTCTCGTGCGGTCTCGTGGCGGGTGTGTGTTGGAGGGGTCTCGTGCGGTCTCGTGGCGCGTGTGTGTTGGGGGGGTCTCGTGCGGTCTCGTGGCGCTTGTGTGTTGGGGGGGGTCTCGTGCCGTCTCGTGGCGCGTGTGTGTTGGGGGATCTCGTGCGGTCTCGTGGTGCGGGTGTGTTGGGGGGGGTCTCGTGTGGTGTTTAGGATTATGCTCCACTTCTGTCTGGATTCCGTTCAAAACCGCGTCATGTCCTGCTGCTTCATAAACCAAAACACAGCGTGACGGGACGATGAAGGTCGCGGTTGTGTGTGCGCGTGCGCAGGAGGCGTAGGAGGAGTTTCTGTTGTGTAACTAACGCTCTCTCTCTGCTCTTCTGCGCTCTGACAGAGTGGAGCAACCTCACTCCAAACAACTTCAGCGGTTCAGTCCTGCTCTTTGCTCTGATTTTGTAGTTGCTATGCAAACTTGAATTATTGCACATTAATTTATGCGGGAATGTCCCGCATTATAGGAGCTCAGTTTGCAGGAATTGATTTTAATGTGCGCAATTCCCGCAACCCTGCAGCGAAATTCAGGCCCTGTGCAAAGACAGTTTAGTGACTGTAGATTCAAAATCTTCAGAGCTGTTGATCATTTTTGACCAAATGCACATTTATAATAAAACATCATTAATATGAAACAAAGTGAATTTCTGCTATATTCTATGTTGTCGTAGGACAATAAGGTCATGATGATCTATTACAGTAAAGAATTTGTTATTCTATGTGCTGAGGTGAACACCCCTAGTGTTGAGGAGTGTGCATGACATCGTCACGTTCGCTCGCTGTGGTTAGGCTGCTGCTGCTTATGTCTGAGGTAAGGAATAACCAGTCACAAAAAGGTACGCCTTGTCTGGTTTGACTGACAGACAGACTCATTCTGCTGAAAAAGCTCATTATGAAATAAATAAGTCATTCAACAGCAATGTGAAAAAAAATCTACTTTGAAAAATATTGATTTTGAAATCAGAGTTTCTGAAAAAAGCCACATAATAATAGTAATATGCAACATGATTAAAATATGAATATTTAAAAATTTTATTGTGAAATAATGAGCAGGTTTTAACACTGAATGAAATATATTTAATAATATTATAGCCAATTTAATATCTGTGTGCAGGTTTAACACAGTTAAATGATCTTTTAATATAATTATGAGATGTTTATTGGTTGAGTGTCTGATTGCACAAGATCATATTTATTTATTTAATTATGTTAATTAATTAATTATTATATTAACAGTTTGGGGCTCAGACAAATGCTGGGGAATTTCCACCTGGGAACAATTCCATTGAGGAAGAGCCTGCGTTACAGGGAATGCATCTGCTTTGGAAGTGAGAAGGAAGGGTTCTACTCACTTCAATCACATGTCCATCATGACCAGGCAATGTTTCTTACCTTCAGATGGAGAAAGCTTTCAATCGGAGCAACGGACCATGGACCCCATCACTTGTAAGTCTAAGTGAGGTTAAAGAGGAATCACTAAGATGTAGGCAGCGCCTGCCCTGTTGGGCCAAAACTCTGAGGAACAGCTCAGAGAACGCATGTTTCTCACACACAATAAATGATCAAATCACAATATCCAGGACCATATTTTCTCCTTTGTCAACATCATCAGACTTGAGTCCGGGCCTCGTTTTAATCCTGTTCTTCCCTAATCAAATTCACAGGTAGAGTCTTCCAGTCGTCACTGGTCACTCAATGTCTGGTCTTGTTTGAATAGTGTCACAGATTTCTTACTGATCTTACTGATCTTCCCTGATCAAAGTCACAGCTAATTTCAATCTCTCCACTTCGTGAATTACAGTCTTACTGTTCGTCCCACGATGTGGATGACAGTTCAAGTAATACCTGGTCTTGCATAAGTTCATAGGACTCTTTTCTAATAATGGGTTTCAGCAAATGTGTCCCCCCTATTATTTATTTATTTATTTTACCACTTTACTTATTTCAGGGGCAAAAGCCAGATGTTATTAATGTTCCAAATTAGCCCATGCAACAAATACTGTGAAAATGTTTTGGAATGGAATCTTCCTTACCTTATCTATTGGTCCACCAAAGTCTGTTGATTCCGTTGCGGTGGATCAAGACGCCGGACCACAGTCCCCGTCACTCTTCAGTTAATCGAGGTTGAGGAGGAACCTTTGCGATTCAGGATTATCAGTCCCTTCGGTCCCACGTCTCAACGGACACGCTTGAAATGCTGTTCGTGACGCCAGAATTGTGGTGGAAAATTGTAGATCCAGTGTAATGAAATGTTCATCAAGTAGTTTTAAGAGTACTTATTTATTAATTACAAAGAAAAAGAAGCATGCTGAGGAAAGCATGGAGAGGTTGCAGAGCTCTGAAGGGATGAAGGGACAGTAGCCCTTCATCCCTTATTACCGCACAAAGAGGAAAAGAAAGTCAGAAAATTTGATATTTGCGCAAATTTTGTTTTTTTCAGTTGGTGCTTATTTTAATTGGTTATCAAAATTAAATGTTTAAAATCAATGTATGGTTTTCTTGACACAAAGACATGGTTTTTCAGCTAGCTAGCCTATTAGCCCACTTTGTAAATAGGTTTTTCTTACCTCAATCATCTGGGGGATTACTTTGTTTTTATAGATAGAACAGCTTTTATCAACTGTAAAGTCAGCAATGGAAATGGGATTTGCACAATTCAAAGATAATTCAACTGTTTTTTATCAACAAAATGTAAAAATAAGTTTTCACGAAAAAGTGTTTGAATACAGAAAGAAAAACTGTGGAAAAATGTCCTACTGGTAAACAAAACAAATGTATAGACAGTTGAGATTGAATGTTACATCTGGGTTTGTTCAGATATCTTGACTTTCAGTTTTCTATGAAAACTTTAGCATAAAAAAACACCTTGAATATTTAAAAATAATTAAAGATTTTCACTGTTTAGGTTAAAATGCAAATACTGATGTCCAAAATGTAGATGGTGTAGCATACGTCATAAGATATAAAATATATATATATATATATATATATATATATATATATATATATATATATATATATATATATATATATATATAACTCAGTTTATTTCTAAACCGCTAGTTTTAAGGCACGGCACAAGGAAAGAAAATATTTTTTCATATTCAGCCAAAAAAAGCTACATGAGGAAAAATGTCTAAATATAAAATGTTTTTTAGTGTTATTCAAATGCACAGCTCATGAACCACTGGTTGCTGAATTCTTTGTCTTGTCCAGCAGTGGTGCACAGTGCTGACTGTTTACCCCAATGTGAAATTGGTAAAGTTAATAGCTCTCCAGCATGCAACTGAAGTGATGCATAATCCCACAAAATCTCGCCAGCTTATGAATTTTAAATGGGAAGGCCTAATAACAGCTCTGCTTTAAAGGGACTCCGTTTCTAATATCGGAGAGCAGGCAGCTGCAGGGTGTCAGCATCCAGGCAAATGGCTTTCACTGACTGTAAAAAATGCTTGGAATTCATGCAGTGTTTAATGAGAAAGAGAATTTCCGAAAACCTCTAAACCATGTAGAGCAGAAGGAAATGGAGGAAAAAAACTTTCTGCTTTTTTCATACTTCCAAGACTTAAACTACTTCTATTTCATGCTAACATTTTGCTGAGTAGACAGTTGAAGATTGGAAGCAATCTGTGGGATTTTGTTCTTTTGTTTGCTTTGTTTGTGTGTGCTTGGTTCTTGCCATACTTTTTTTATTTGTTTTTTTTTAAATATATTTTCTTCTGTCACTTTCATACCAATCTCATGTCGATAATCATCCACAACTGTCTTTATTCACTTAATCATCCTCAGTGTAATTCAAATCCCACTCTGATCATCTTGTGATCTGTTGTAAGTCTTCCCAGTGGTCATTTAATTATGATTATGAGGTTTTTGACCAAATTCTAAAGACCTGTGTACCTTCTAGAACATAGTTTCTGCAGAGTAGCAGGAATTCATCAGAAATTCACCTCTGGGTTGAGGGCAGGAGGACACGGTCAGAGCAACCCCATCCCCCTTTCCCGTCCCTAATGCTAAGAGCTTCTGTTTACACTCTATTTCTAACAGTGCAGTCAAGGGAGGCAGGTGAGGGTGTGCCTCAGCTGTAAAATACAGCTTAAAAATGCATACATGAAATAAAATCCATATATCCAAATATATATCAAATATTTTTTTTAGACACGTCTTTTCTATGATGACCTTTTTCTGCGTGGGTTTTCAACGTTTCTTCACCGAATTTACGGGTTTCCTGTTCAAATACGCGAGACAGTGGCGGTGGAGGCAGCAGCACACCCCTCCCTTCCCCAGTGCTGCACACACTGGAACTGCAGCTGACGCATACACTTTACTATCATCATAAAAGACGTTTTATTTTAAAAATTACCTAATTTGTTTATTTCTCACCATCTGTCTGATTACATTGGTGCCAGTTTGTGACTCATTTCGTTATCCGCTGAAAATGCGCTTTAGAAATATACTAGGGGAAGCGGGCAGTACACCTGCCTCCAAGCAGAGGGCGCTGATGAGCCCGGAGAATGCAACACTGCGGCTGAAGAATATTAGTAGTGATAGCAGGTCAAGCACAGCGTCCAGTTACTCTTTCATTTGTTTAACATCATTTTCGAAATGGAGGAATACATTTATAAACCTCTAAACTCAATAATTTGATCAGACATGACAGTGGTAGTGATCTCCACGGAGACAGAAAGACTTTAAACTGAAGAAGGAAAAGAAAACTTCTACAAAATGTGTTTTTTCAGAAGGAGCGACCATAGACAGACAACAAGGAAGTGACACACTGACCTCATTTATAAATAAAAGTAAGTCGATGATAACAATTTAGGTGATTTCTTCCTCTCAGCTACATTTTGTAAACCGAAAAGAATGTTGAAATTTTAAGCAACACACTTTAACTGCTGCCAACCCAATGGTGAATAAGCTTCTCTGTAGGGTTCACGTTTGTAAATCTGACTGATGATGTCAGTGTCTCACCAGCCGTGAACCTCACCACATGTCACTGGTTTCTAACAACCCCAACCCAATATTACCGGGATAACAAAAATGGTGAGCAACATTGGAGCTATCCAGGTGTAAAGCTTTGATCTGGATTCCATGTCAGACGAGGAAAGCAAAGACGTACGTGGATCCATTTGTCTGGAAGTGGATGCATCAGAATGGGCAGAGCAGGTAGACTGTGGCTCACCCAACGTATTTTTTATGTCACAAGTAAGATTTCTTTTCAAATAGAATTTTTTGTCTAATTCACGATTTTCAATCCTTAATACACAAAATAAAATTTTGATCCTAATTTTACACTATATTTGTCCCTCATCATCGGAAAATGCCATAAGAACATGTTAAAAACACCAAAAACACAAATTTTTATGCAGTGAGTCTTTAATTGTCTGATTTTTCAGTTTATCCGTGTCAGGTCATTTGCTGCTTCAACACATTTAAAACGTTTTCATGTTTGAGTTAATTTATTAAGCAGTTCAAAACCTGTTTCAAGATTGTTTTCCTGCATTTTAGATCCTGAATGACCTAAAACCCACAAATATCAATGTTTAGTTCTTCAAATGACCATTGGGGCAAGTTTCAAAATGGAGGGATATTTAATTGACTTCCATAAAAAAGTGGCTTCATACCAGAGATGTATGTTTTTAACAGTCTGGATGAGGAACTGCCTTGGGCATATGGGACCTAGGCAGTTGCCTACGGCACCATCTGAGGGGGCGCCGAATCACAATGATTAGACTAAAGTTTTTTTTTTTTTTTGTCCAAGTTTACAACATACCCCCCCATAGGGTTGAAAAATACTCTTGTTTTTGGTTAAAAAAGACGAAATAATTGTCGATCTCTGTGTTTTTTTTTTTCTTATTTATCTTTGAACCCTTAACACTGGAAATGCATCCATCGAAACCGACCATTCTTACTTATTTGAGTCATATGGTCATGCAGTGGTTAGCCTTCTCCCTCCTAGCATGAAACTCCATGGTTCTAGCCCTGCTTGGGGGTGATTATTTTAAACAATAATCATAACTTTTTATTATTTAAGTTTAGAGAATTAAAATATATAAATTCTTATTGCAACATATTCCAGGCAGTTACGTTTGGTCTGGATACATGCTGATTTTAAACATTTTCTCCATTTATATTTATGAAAACTGAATCTTGATCCTCCTGTCGGTTTACTGCTTTTCATTATTTGAACTGTTTTGCAGACTAACCACTGCAGTCTGAGGAAAACCCTGCTGATGTGTTAGAGAAACTCTGATCCAGGAGGCTCTGCAGTGGAGATGCAGAAATGTTAGGTTTTGAATAGGAGATGGACATATATGTAAATAGATGCTTCTTTCTGTGTCTTTTCATTCATATTTAAATTTAATGAGAAACTCTATTGTTGTTAATGAATGACATAAACAAGAAAATGAAATGGAATGCTGACATTAACCAGACTAGTCTGCTAAAAAAATGGTCTGAATTCAAACAATTCTGCAAAGAAGAGAGTAACAATAAAACATCTGGCATCATGAGATATATATTTGGGCTTATTTATGGACCAACAACTATTGTGTTTCTCTCCACTCACATCCCTCAGAAAATGAGACATTTGGGGCATTTTTCCTCCATTCTCTGCAGACTCATGGAGTCAGCACCGCTCTTGAATGAGAGACTTAACAGAAAAACAGCAAGTTTTAGTGCTTCTAAAGAAAGACAAGTGACAAGTTTCAAGTTCATTCACATTCCAAGGTATGTGCTGCATCTCTCAGGCAGAGCTGAGGAAAACGAATGTTCTGGGAGGAAGGAGGAGACCCAGCAGGAGTGCTGCATGTTGAATCTCTTCCATTGGGAATGTGGAGGTTCTCCGTTCTTTAGACTGCCTGCATTTGTTTCCCAGAATGAGCAGTTTGAACAATAGCTTATAGAAGGGTCAGTATTTAAAGTTCGCTTGAGTTTAGCTCAGATCGTTTCTCTGCAGCCTGCTGGTTGATAAGTTGCACTGTTGGGCTCACGTGGCCTGAAAATGCTTAACTTTGGGGCAAAATAGGATGGAAGTAGAGAAGCATTTAGACCTAATCTCAGTCACAATCTTTGTTGACATCAGAGCCTGGAGGTTTGGAGGACAATGCCTGATGGACGGGGGAAAAGTCTGTGGTGGCATGTTGCTAGGCGATGCATTAATATTAATGTTATCATTCCTCAGAACACCAGCTCTCTGTGCCCCTCTGGGATAAACTGGAGCTTAAAGATATCTCAGTCTCACTGATACTTCTATTATCCTACTTAAAACTCATATCAAAGGTTTTAATTACATCCTGGTAATGCAGGGCTGCTGAGCTTTATTGAGATGCTACAATTGCCATTTGAGTTTGTCTGTGCTGATATGCTCCTGGTTTAATTGAAAAACATGAAGATCTCTCATTGTGGTGAGCATCGCTATCACCATTAGGACTGAAGCCTTTGTTTCCCCTCAGTCTGACTTCATCACATTTGAGTCACAGAAAACCTGAACTAAATCATTTAAATCCGATTTTTTTTCCCCAGTTTTCTTCCAATGTCATTTTAAATAGGAGAAATCAATCGAGTATTTTGGCCCTCTGCGTCTCCTCTTCAGCCTGGAGCCTTTGTGGTGGACCTGCCTGCTCCTCCTTGCTGCTGTCTGTGCAGAACCATCTTCCTGGCAGTGAAACACAGATGTTATCCATCTGATTAAACGTTCAAGGTTACATTTCCCAATACATCAAAGTCTACCTCGGGTGAAAGAAGAAGCGTGACAGCCAGCATTTTTGTTAGCCTGGAGGTGCCAGCTCTGCTGTCCCTGCATTCATTTGTATAGAAGTAGAAACCCCACTATGTCATGTCTGCTCACCTGGAACTATGTTCCATAAATGCAGGGTTCCAGTGTTGGCGGAAGACAAAGATCTGCTCGGTGCTGATCCAATGCAAATAAAAACCCTGTAGTTGCTGCAGAGAGTTGTGGAAAATACATTTTTAAAAATCACCAAAGAAATAAAAGAGTGAATGAATAACAGTGGTAAAAATTCCACCTTAAAACTTAGAATGGTGGTCATCACACCAATTGAACAACAGTAAGATACTTTAAAAACAGTTTGTAGTGGCAGTTTGTTAGAATGTTGAAACAAAACCAAGGAAAAGCTTTTTACGTGGTTTGAATTGAACCAGTGTGATCTTGCAGTGATCCTGGTACCATTCATCCATTTTCTAAACCTGCTGTTGTCCTGATCGGGGTCACGGCCAGAGTCTACCCATCTGCGGCAGGGCAATAGTGGGGTGCACTTTGGACAGTCTGATCCGGTTACCATGACTCCATGTTTCTTTGTCCAGTAGAATCTTAAGCCTTAGTCACATGCACCCAAATGGGTGTTGACCTCTATGGGTTCTGTGTGTTTTTGGGTTGGCTGGACCCATACAGGGTTCTGGGGGGGTGGGGCTGCATCTTCAGGGGAGAAGATGCAGTACATTCAATGGAATGTACCATTCTGTAATAAAGTGTTTGTAAGGCCAATGTAAGCTACACTCACTTCTGACATACGAGTGATGCTGTTGTACGGTGTCCTGATGCCACACCCTACTTGTTAGTAAGATGCAAGTACAAACTTGTCACTGACTCAGCAGTGGGATGTGCAGGTGATGTGTAAGTGCCTGTAGGATACCTGTAGGATGTCCAGTCAAACTACACTCTGAAACCCTTATGTGTTGTATAAGTGCTCACTACAACCGGTCGCCCGCAGTGAGCCCGTAGAAGAGATATGCACGAACATTTTCTCTCTAGGGCTCACCGAGCAGTCTACCACTTGATATCTCATGTGGTCCATCTGTGTGTACCCTACACGTTTGCTCATTTTTTGCTTGCAGAAAGCCTGTATCCACCTGTAAGGGCCTTGTGAACAAAGCTTTAATAACTGGTTCAATGGGAGTTTCTTTCTTATAAACAAAACTGGTCTAAAGGTCTGCTTGTTTGTTTCAGTACATTTGCAGAAAATAATCCTTTTTGGCTGTTTTGTGTTGTGACTGGCTTCAAATGTGAGCTGAATGTGTTCAAAGCTTCACGATGAAGTCACGATGAATCTCTGGAGCAGGTGAAGATCATTATTCATTGGCTGCACTCCACTTCCTGTAAGGAGATCCATTCAGTTCTTTTCCTCTAAGAGTGACAGGTTTTTGCACATTCTGAAAGCTGAGAATGCTGCTGTTCTTTTTACATGAATGTGTTCAGACAGACCTCCTCATCAGAAGTTGTTTTGATGATCTGGCCATGTACCACAGAGCTGTTAACCTGGACCAAACTCAACGAACGCCTTTTCTCTTTTCTTTCCTCCAGAGATTGAAAAGAATCAGAGAGACGAGGGGAAGGAAGAGGAGAAATTCATCGACGTCGTCATCAACAAGAACATGAAACTGGGCCAGAAAGTTTTAATTCCAGTCAAGCAGTTTCCTAAAGTAAGTGACAAAGTAGCAGAGCAGCAGAGACGTCTCCGGGAACGTGCAGCTCACAGATGGGAATTTCAGACCGGGTTATTTATAGATAACCAAGGCAACTCCAGCTCTGATTTTGACTGGAATTCCTCCCAACAGCTGCTTGATGCTTTTTGTTGATGGTTTATGTTATTAGATCCAGCGTTTCTGCTGAAGGGAGGGGAGCTGGCTGACAGAACTGGGGTGCAGCTTGTTAGAGATGTTACTGCAGTCTAAAGAGCGTCAAAGCTTTTGAACGATAACATTTATAGTTCTCGATCTGACCTCTCTACAAGCCCATATTTTTCTCTGAGCTTGGTTTGCTTTGCTGTCTTTGAATATGACATCCATTCCTTTACATCCACGGATCATGATGTTTATTTATGCAAAAAGAAGTTTTTAGGTTTTACACTTTGCTGCTGCCACAAGAATGTAACTGCCTGCAAAATCACAAATAGTTTAATGTTTGTGATTTTTACTGAACCTCCCGAATGAACACCAGCTTTTACTGTGGGGCTGTGGATGGGAGAGTTGTCAACATAAAAATGGACAAACTCCAAATTTTGTGGTTGGACCCCTCAAGCACAGCCTCCATTGGGGTCACCTCCTCGTTTGCCAATTTATCTGCAGCCCTGTGACAAAAGGGGGTGGAGCCTTCTCCAGCCGGTTTATGGCTCTGCAACTATTCTGGGATGTGGACTGAGCTCAGCCTCTCTCCATTCAGGCTTTGGGAACACAAACATGTTCCGAAACATTTTTTTCCCCACAGTTACGTCTATAAGACAGAAAAAATGTTAGCCTCCCCTACATGAGTTGGAGAGGTTTCAATGTGTTCGGAACATCAGTAACTCCTTTATGGGTTTGGGTGCAGCTACATGTTTGCTCACAGGGGTGAAACCACAACATAACATCAGCTGCAGCAGCTTATTCCCATTTTTGTCGAGTGCTCTTAGATGCCTTCTTGATCCCGGGATCAAGGCGGGATCTTAGATCCCTTGCCCGCCCATGTGTCAAAGTGTCCTTGGGCAAGACACTGAACCCCGCATTGCCTCTGATGGAAGTTTGGTGCCAGTGTCCGGCAGTGAAGCCACCATCAGTATGTGAATGGGTCCGTGACTGTAAAGTGCTGTTCTACTTTCAATGAAGGTAGAAAAGCTATATAAGTATTGACCATTTACCATTTCTAAAAGCTCTGCCACCCCCACCTGGCAGAACTGATGGCCTCTTGCAGAACATGGAGGTCAGCTGATCAGCTGCCGTTTGAAAATGAGCAACAGCTTTTTCTGCAGCTCCTTCTTACTCTGAATCTGAAAGCTTTCTGAAAACATTGAAATCTTTCACAAAAAAACAACAGTTTTACCTGAGCTGTGTCTTTATTTTGAAGTTAAGGTTGGAAATACTGTTTTTCTTCTTTTGTGTATCTTACTGGAACTCGAGCTTTTCCTTTTTAAACATTTCAACTGGTTTCTTATTGTGTGTCTGCTTAACACTTTAAACTGCACTTTGAACAAGTTTGCATGATTTAACTGTTCTTCACAAAAACATACAACCCACACTTTAGCTGCTGCTGATTTAGACTGCTCGGCCTTTTTTATTTTCTGTGTAGATACCATATCTACTCGGCCTGTCAAAACGGCTCGGGGTTCTGCGACTGATGATGACGTCACACTATTTAATTGGCTGTAAGTTGGCACGGTGACGTGTAAGATAGTCATTGGCCCAGACAAATCGATAACGATACTGAGGATAGTCGTAACTTGCAGTTAGTTATACGTAAGAAACATGGATGACTTGTACATCGAAATCTCCCACTACATTGCACAAGGGACTTATCATAGCCTCACCCTCACTTCAAAGAGTTTTTCAAAGTTCTTCAAAGTTTTTAATGCTTTCAACATGTTTTAAAAGGGAAATATAAACTTTGCAATCATAACTGTTAAATCTGATGAGGTTCTGGAATTCCATAGTGTGGAATTTGATGAGTGCTTAGAACTGTAGGACGCTCGTTTTCATTATAGTTATCAATATGACTATGGTTTTTTTTCTGAGATAAAAAGTAAAACTAACATTTGGGCCAATTTAACCAGACTGCAAACCATAAATAAATATTGTTCTTTATACAGTCATACATTTACTCACATTGGAAAAATAAGTTTATGTTGCAAATGGGTCTCCCTTTAATACATTAACAGAACAGAAATGTTCTGTTAAAAAAGTTAGAAATTAAGTGTCATTATTAGTTATGAGTAAAAAAAACTTTAGGTTACAAAAGAAAACATAAAATGAAAACAACAATATTATAAGCCCGAGAAGATCTCAATGCTACATAGTTTGTCCAAGTGGTGTTACCGTAGGGTGACGTCATCATCAGTCGAAGGACCCCGAGCCGTTCTGATAGACCGAGTAGATCCGGTACCTTTTTTAGATTCTTCTGAGGGAATTTTGTTCTGAATGGTTATTCATTTTTGCTGGCTACTGAATGTTTCACTAATCTATAGAAACATTGAACTCATTTGTAGGTTTACTGCTGTCTAATAGTTCTGTTCATCAATCCTGAAGCCTTTCAGTGGTGCACTAGTGTGTTACCAAAATTGCATTTTAAATGAGCAAAAGAAAGCTACAAACTTCTTTCAAAATCTCATCTGTGCCAGATATTTACAGATTAAGGCTGCATCATTTGACAAACAGCAACAGGCTGGATTACAGGAAAATCTGTTGGTTATTCATGTAGGTCATAATCTGCCTGTTTTGGAACGATTCGTACTCGTGGGATTATAATAAATGTATTTAATTCCGTTTATGGTCTCTTTTGTGTAGTGCGCTGAGACAAACTCAGTTGTGTACTGAACAAACATAAAAAAAGTGTTAGCATCATATATATGCCACTTTAACCTCCCACTACAGCCACAGCTACAGCTACAGCAAGAGAGCCTGCACTGCCATCTAGAGCTTACCAGTGCTATGACACGTGAGTTGGACCCTTCAGATGAGCTGTTACCTCATTTGCTAGCAAGCAGTTTGTTCAATCATTTGTTTGAATAGTCTGGTCCCGTCCATCATCAATGAGCATTTATCTTTCAGTCAATGTGGAAAAACATTCTTGCTTTCATGTTTTCTGCTGGCATAATTATTATTACAAACCTCTGAAAATTTGAATTGAATTTGAATTGAAATGGTTTATTTCAAGCAGACAAGATATACAAGACATGTGTAACATAATCAACACCCACAAAGATTTGCAACAGTAATCATGTCAAACATAGGATAACTAGACATCAGAAAATTGACTGCTTGAAAGGGAGTGGGAGGAAGCGAATTTATATATTCCCACCCCGACTCGACCATACCATTTACTTTACATTAGATATCAACCGGTTCGTAACTAATAATCAGGTACTTATACTGTACTGACAGTAATACAGGTAATTAAACATTCTTGAGTAACAATAACTCATACTGCTTTGCATGTAAGTAGAACACTATTTTAGACTTGATTGGAGCATATGCAAAAATAATGCTAATACAAAATAATGATCAAAAAAAATGTTTTTTTTAAAGAATATTTTTCTAATAAAAAATCAATGATGTGAATAAATCAAAAATGATAAGAAACACAATAATAGTAATTAAAGAAAAAAGTAAAGAAAAAGAAAGACAAAACAAAACCAAAAGATCAAAATCAGTAAATATCAAGTAGATGCTGGCTATCTTCATCAGACAAGTCATTTCTTCAGATCAAGTAAGACGCAACAAAAAAACGTGTGTCTGAAAGATCATTTACTTTAATAAGATGTAGAAAATCAATAAGTGCAGGTTGTTTCATTAGTAGATCCTTTGACATGAATCACATTTCAGGGAACTATGTCAAGTGATATGATTCATGCCATCAACCAAGACTGTATTCCTGCGTTCTGCTCCTGATTAACAGCCGTCCTTCAGGTTAGAACAGAGTTTATAGAGTTCTCCTCGTTGTTATGACTGCAGACTTTGTGTTGTCTGCAGGGCAGAAATCTATGCTGAAAATCAGGTAAAAGTTGATCTAAGAGTTAGTGGTAAATCCCGGCGCCATATTTTCATGAAATCATATTTGATTCTTATTTCGATTCAAATAAAGGCTCAGACATCCGTGACCACACACTTCTCAAAGTCTTTCATGTTGGTGATGACCACAGCCTTGGCCAGGTCCGGTGGACTCTTTGGTTTTACGTAGATCCTGGAATTCAGCATCCATGTGCTCTGGATCAGTTTTTTCCGCTTCAGGATTCGGGCATGTTTTGCCAACAATACGTTATTTCTCGATAAATGATGGTTAATGTAAACATTGGACCCTTTTAGCAGTTTTCTTTGCTTCTTCAGAGCAATTTTGTGCTTTTGATTCACAAACCTGATGAGGATCACTGGTTTATCTGACTCCTTTCTCCTGGGAAGCGGGTGGCAGATCTCGATATTATTCAAATCCAAGGAAATCCCTTTGGAAGTGAGGAATGATCCAACTTGACTTTCCACGGACTCAGCTGTAGCTGTAGCTGTAGCTGTGGCTCCACTAGCCTCCGTGCTAACGTTAGCTGCACCAGGCTTAGCTCTTGGTTTGAGTTGAAATCCCATGAGAATGATATTATTCATTCTTAGTTGTTGTTCCACGTCGTTCTGTCTTCTTTCCATGAGGACAAGCCGAAAATCACGTTGATCATTTCGTACTTTTTCTTGTCGGAATTCCTGCACAAATTCCAGCAGAGGTGTTAGCTTAGCCTCCAATGCTAGTAATGGCGTTAGCTTGGCTTGAATGTCCTCCAATACAGCTTTAAGTTCTGCCTGTTCAGCCTTTGGTGCCATGTTCAGCTCTAGCAGAATCTCTGCTGTTTAGTATCAAAAAACTATAAAAAAAATGCTCAAAAAGACGACAGGAATTGAGAGCCGAAGAAAGACACGTGTGATGGTGTTGTGAACCGGAAACTTTCAAGTCTCTGGCTCTCTATTAAATCTCAAACATCAGGTGATGAAAAATATAAGAATGTTTCCAATCATTTGTTTTTTTTCTTTGTTTTTTCCAGCTTTCCAATGATATGTGAGGGCAGTCTATCACCATTTCTGTCTGAAATATTCACCAAATGCATCATAAATAAAAAAACAAAACAAAACAAATGAATTTTCCCCATTGTTATCTTCCAAAGACAAGATTTTAAATCCAAAAGTGAAAAATGTAAATACGTTGCTGAGGCCCCAGTTCTAGATGGAACTGTATGGACTGTGAATGAGGAAGTCGAACAGAGATTTGCATAGAGAACAGTGAGGAGATCGAGGAAGGGTCTTGATTCCCAGACTCCTTCATGGGCCTAAACAAACACGGGCATGCAGGTGGGATCACAGTCTGCGTTCGACAGCTTTGATAAGTGGAGCCACTAAGATGCTGTTTAGAGCTCCAACAGGCCACTGAAGGAAGACAAATTCAATTTGTTCTGTCTGACAGGTAGCAACGGCAGGAGTGATGGGTCTGACTTGAGTGGGTTCTCTCCTGAGCTGTGAGCATCACCTTTGGCTTCTGGCGCTGAAGTGGCTCAGGCGTCTCCCAAACAGCCGTTTAGAAGGAGTTAGATCCATCCCCTGGAAACATGGCTTTTTATCAAAATGAAGCTGTCCGGTTCCAGGCTGCTGGCTCTGATAAAGAGAGCTGGGACTAATGATTTTACTGATGAATTTTTAGACTTTACCTTGATGGATGACAGGGTTTGTGTGTGCTCCCTCATCTGCAGTAAAAGTCAGGGAGAAATCCAGGTTTGTACAAACGTCCAACAACATTTCCCACCGTTATGCTCAGACACGCTGTTAGAGATGGTCTGCACATTTGCAGGATATCTGAGCATCTCCTGGAGAGCAGCTTCTGGCCGAAAGCGCCGCAGGTCATTAGCAAGGCGAAAGAAGTCCCACTGGTTTAGTTCCAGTTCAGGCTGTGGCTTTCTCGGCACGGGGAGTGGTGATTTATCCATCTGCTGTTGTTCCTGTCCTGCTGTTCTCAGCACAATTACACCGTGCTGGCTCTCCGTGAACACGCCATCCTTTCAGCAAACGATGAGAAGAAGTCAGATGTTCTCCTCTTGCTCATACATCTTGCCTCCTCTCTTCACACGACTGTTTTCGTTTTAATGAACATGCTTGCTGTTGTGCATTCCGGCTGTGTTTGTGGGCTATATTTGTGTTTTCAAACATTTTTTCTTAAAATAAGAGCACGGGAGCAGCAGGTTACAACCTGTGATTAAACACATCAGCTTTTCTTTGAAAATCCTCTCCTGCAGCCTCACCGACGAGTCGCTGGCAGCTCCTGTAATCACATAATCCCCCATGATAACTGAGGCATTAGCAAAAACCAAAGCATCAATCACAGTAGATTTTGATATCTGATAAACGGCAGGGATTACCGACATTTGTTCGGCGTGTTTGAAGAATCGTCCGCCACTGAAAACGCTGTGGTAGAAGCTGGCTGGTGATGACTGAGGCAGTCAGACTTCTCGCTGACATTTAAAGGCTCTAATCAAACATATGAAGCAAATCGACATTATCTTTTAATACTCAAAAACTAGCTTCTAGCAAATACCATTACATTTAGTCAGTAAATTACCCGTTAAACACGAGTAATAAGTGCAGTGGTTGCCATGGTTGTTTAACTGCAGTACTGAAATTAGCTCAGAAACTGGAGCTTTTTGATCCTCAAATAATTCAGCTGTAAAACCATATCTGAATATTTCAGGAACTCATTCATTCATTTTCTGAACCGCTTTATCCCTTTCGGGATCACGGTGCTGCTGCTGCCTAACCCGGCTACTCATGGGCAAAGGCGGGGGACACCCCTGGACTGGTTGCCAGTCTGTCACAGGGGCCACAATCACACACCCATGCATCCACACCTAGGGACAATTTAGAGTAACCAATTAACCCATGAAGCATGTTTTTGGATGGTGGGAGGAAGCCGGAGTCCCCGGAGAAAACCTACGCATGTTGTTCAGAACTTTTTCATGATACTGTTGCTATAGAGTGAAAAATCTTCCTCCTCTAATCTCAGAGTGATCAGTTTGTTCAGTCTCCCTTTTACAGTATCTGTGGACTCACATCAAGTCTCTGCACTTCTGACAAGCTCTTTAACGTCACGGATCCTATGAGGTAAGATAGCTGTCAAAAAGAAACGTTTTCATAAAGAAAAAGTTGTATTCATAAATACAAAGTTGCACAACTTTGCATTTATGAATACAACTTTGCAGAAAAATATGAATACACCTTTAGTTTTACATTTCACGTCTGTTTTGAATACGATTTGTCTTTATTTTGAATACGACTTTTCTTTGTCTTAAATACGAATATCTCCAGTTAAATCGCTGTCAAAAATATGTCACAGGGTCACAGGCATAAACATCGAGTCCCGCAGCATTGATTCTTCCAAATGCACATGCGTGATAAAGTTTTTTTTTATAAAAATAAAATAAAATTGACCTTTTAAGAATTTTATTGATCCAATAATGAGAACATTATCTTGGTAGCCATAGCTCTGTAGAAAATGGAATAAAATAGATTTTAAAACAAACTGCGATCTCCAGCTGCATTTCCTTGTTTTCAGGCTCCAACAGGTAAATCGTGTAAACAATGCAGCAGAGGGTCATTTTAGAACCAGAAGTGGAAAACAGTGTAGAAAGATGTAGCAGACGTACGACTCCACTCATTCAGTGTAAAATAAAAACATGTCTGCTGAAATTAGTTGATAATAAGAGGATAACAAAATCCAAAACGGCTAAGCTAACCTGGAGCTAAAGCTGACTGTTGCGGCAGTAAAAACAAACAAAAAAAGAACATTTAAAAAGTCAGTAGGATCAGAATACCCAACTGTCTTTCTGTTTCAAATTTTTTAAACTACTGTTACGGTCGGGTGCCAATAGCCGAGGTACGTTCCCTCTGCCAGAACCATGTCTGAGACTGGAGACACAAATTCAGGCAGGTCACGTATCTATGAAGGCAGAGCGGCAGCAGCAGAGAGACAGGGATCCCTCTGCCGCTGCTCGGGCCTTTTTATTTTCTTTAATCATTCTCTTATTAACATTTCTTTTTTTGCCACCACCACGGACCGGGTCCGTTTTATTGTTTTTACACTCCACTGATGTCGCCTGGCAAAGAATGAAAAAAGCAGCAGTACTTGGGTGTTTGTATCTTCTTTTTTTTTACAGCGCTAACGGTAACAAGATTATTTTCCCGCCAGGGGATCAATAACATTCTATCAATTCAATTCTGTCGAATTAAATTGAATTCATTGAATTGAATTGCATTGAATTGTTTATGCCTGTGACCCCGTGATTTATTTTTGACAGCAATTTAACTGGAGAAATTGGTATTCAAGACAAAGAAATGTTGTATTCAAAACAAACATGTGAAAAAGCTAAAGGTTGTATTCATATTTTTTTAGCAAAGTTGTGCACAAAATATACATTTGTGCACAACTTTGTATTTATGAATACAACTTTTTCTTTATGAATACAACTTTTTCTTTATGAATACAAATTTACCTTTTTTTCTTTACCCTATAGAACGCTCCCTTTAAATGTTTAAAGGCCCACTTTGAGCATCTATTTTCAAATATAGATAGATCAATAGATAGATGTATACAGAAAGAACGTAGATACTGTAGATCAATTTTCAAAGTATTCCCAATGATTTGAATAGATAAATACTCAGAACTACAGTTTTAAGCTTAATTTGTCTCTATAGTTGTCCTCCATCATCAGAAAAATGCTACAAGAACATGTTAAAAACACCCTTAACAAATACACCCCAATAAACACACACAAACATATTACATCGGGTGTGTACGGGTGTGGCGGGACCCTGGTTACCGCAAATGCTTCGGCTGGGGTCCTGGTGTGGGGTTGGCCGAGAATTCATTCATTCATTTTCTGAACCGCTTAATCCCTTTCGGGGTCACGGGGCTGCCGGAGTCTAACCCGGCTACTCATGGGCGAAGGCAGGAGACACACCTGGACTGGTCGCCAGTCTGTCGCAGGGGCGGCCGAGAATTCTCCTTCCTTTTTTTATTATTATTATTTTTTTAGATTCCATCATCCACCTCAGCTTAATATAAACAGTCATTTTCGCAGCTTTGTCTCAGTCTGAATCATGCTTTTCACACGTCATCTGTGGACGCTCCTCTCTGGTGATACGCTTCCATAAACTTTTGCAAATCCGACTGAAATGTGCGTCACAGTGTTTTTGTCTCCGGTAAAACCGCTTGTCCTTGTCGTCTCAAGGTCATAAAGTCTATTTGCGCATGTGCAGAATGTAAATGCTTCATTCTCCAGCATCAAACACGCTTTTCTGCTTGTCTAAGCAGTTTTTACCCTTTGTTTGCTGTGCAACCAGACTGAGATCCCTCTGCAAACATGCTGGACAGGGTGTTGGACACGCCGCCTGTCAGGAGGGGGGAGAGGTTGCACCACCGCCGTACAAATGCTCAGAGTCATCGTTGTGAAGTGGAGGATGATTGTTTGAGGGGGAGCACAGCTCTGTGATCAAGGCTGTGTCCAGGTGGAGCTGATGGATGCGTCAGCACATTTCCTGTTGTCCTTTTGAGAAATAAAGCATGAGAAGAAATTTTCTGCTGCAAGTTCAAAAGTTTCCTAAAGCAGCATTTTTCCAGGAGGTTGAAATAAGAGCAAATGACACAAGAGGAACTGAAATATTAAAGGATTAAAGTCCACAGCGACGCGTCTTACATATTCATATATCTGAGGTCAGAACTTTTCCTGGTTGCTAATGCAGTGCTGAAAGCAGTATGAAGGATTTCCTTTAGGTGGGAGCAGTTCTAAGGGTGGGGGAGGCACATTTGATCACATCCGTTCACAGACTAAACGCTGAAGAAGCATGAAGGATAAAGGCCGACGTTCAGGATAGAGACCCAGCAGTAGCTGCAGGATGCAGCAGGGGGGTCTACAGAACAGTGAGGGTCAAAAGCAGCTGCTGCTTCCTCTAACCCAGTGGTCCCCAACATTTTTGTGGCTGCGGACCGGTCAACCCATGAGGATTACGGCGGCCCAGGGGGTGCAGTGACAAAGAAACGGTAGACTTGAACAAGAACATGTGCTTTAAACTTCATAATAAACAGTTCTGACAACAGATTTGATCATCATTTCACTCAGTCAGCTGACGTGTGCATTTTGGAGGATTGATAAAAACACAGAAACAAAAAACAGAAACATAATGAAGACCTCTTCATTTAGTGTGGTGTCAGGAGTGGTTAAAAACCAGTGTATTTAGTGAGTTTTTACTATTCTAAGATCATCTCAGTAACAAAATGTCACCAACAAATCTATTATTGATACTCAATAAAAAACAAATCAGATTACTTTAAAGCTCCTGGTACATGGAGCTTCAAAGTAATATGATTACTTAAGAAGCTCCATGCAAAAGCTTCTGTTGAAACATATTAACACAAAAACAGTTTAGAACAACTCAAACTCATGACTACAACTCAAAAACAAGACTGAGCACCCCCCTGCGCTGTTGCCTGCGCTGTTGCCTGCACGCACCGCGCAGCTCCCCTTTTCTCTTTTCCTGTTCACCCACCCCCGTCCCGCTCGCTGCAGCTCTTCTCCTCTTTTTTTTCGTGGAGGTTCTTGCATGAATTGGGTGTTCACAGCCTCTGTGAAATGTGCATCTGAATGGATGAGCTTGTGTGAGCTTTTATGTGAACGTGTAAAACTCAGGGGAGAGAGGACAAAAGAACGAAATAAAGAACGGTTCCCAGCAGACTGGGAATCTATTCCTGTAGTACACCTTTATGACCCGGTCAAAAGGTTAGATTTGTTCATGACAGTCACATCTCTATGCAACTTATCCATTTGCAAAGAAAGGCTCTACATACAACTGTTCTGGTGTTGCACACCCCCGGGCTGCCTTTAGCGCTGAAGAGGCTGAAATGTAATCAAGAGAATCCGGTTAATTTTCAAAACTGAAACAATTTTCGGAATAAAAGATCATTCAGACGTAGTCATTTTGCTCCCTGACCAAACTTTACAGCTCAAGTTTTTTTTTTCAAAATATACGATTTTGGGGATTAAAAAAAAAAAAAAATGTATTATGGTGGTGGTTGATCCACGAGCCGGTGGAGGCCCACTGGTTGGGGGCCACTGCTCCAACGCTCACCTCACTCAGTGATGAGACAGCAATAGAAAGGACACCTCAGAGGAAAAGCGACCCCTTCATGGGTCTGTGAATCCATGAAAACAAAGCAATTACTGTCCTTCTAGTTACGAGTGTGGGGGGGAGGGGGGGTGTGTTAATGGTCAAGTTCAATGTTTGAACATTAAAAGATATGATAATTAATATACATACTCAACCCTCCAGAGAGAAGGTATTGATTTCACAAAGGAAACATGAAAGGATGTCGACCGCAGAAATGGATCATTATCACTTAAAACACTGCAGAAATATCATACATTTTGACAGAAAATACTTGGTAATTACTGACAAATTACTAACAAAGCCATATTTCTGCATATTTTAATGTAAACAGTCAACTAAACTGCTCTTCTTGTCAGGGTTGGCGTGAGGACACAAACGTAGCCGGCAATTTGCAATGAATAGTCTTTCATTTATTTGCTTGAAGGACTAGAATAAACATTCCTAGAAGGAACAGAACCACCCGACAACCCGTGCAAGGGAGACGAAAACTTATAACAGGAAGAGAAGATTAGGTAACTACACACAGGTGAGCCAAGAAGGAGGGAGGGAACACACACTAGGAGGGAAGTGTCAAGTGACCTAAAAGGCAATAGTGAACACAGGAAACACAACAAAATAAAACAGGAAGTGATAACAAAATAACAACGACTAGTGTCCTGGATCCAAAACCCCACAGTACCCCCCCCCCCCCCCTCAAGGTGCGCCACCTGGCGCAGGGGGAAGCTTGTCCCGGTGCCGCCGATTGAAGTCCCTGATGAGTTCAGGATCCAGAATGCGTGAAGCAGGCTCCCAGGACCTCTCCTCAGGTCCGTACCCCTGCCAGTCCACCAGGTACTGGAGACCACGACCCCGTCGCCGAACGTCCAACAGGCGACGGACAGTGTAGGCCGGTTGGCCATCAATGATGCGGGGAGGGGGGTGGCGGAGAGGATGGCTGCTGCAGAGAACTCGTGACATGTGGCTTTAGCTGAGAGACGTGGAAAACCGGATGGATGCGCAAGGACCTGGGCAAGCGCAGCCTGACCGCCACAGGATTGATGACCTTCAGGATCTCGAAAGGTCCGATGAACTTGGGGGACAGCTTCTTGGATTCTGTCCGAAGCTTGACGTGTGAAGTGGACAGCATGACGAACTGGCCTGGTAGATAAGCTGGTGCTGGCGTGCATCGGCGATCTGCCAGCCTCTTGTTGGTAGCCCCTGAACGCAACAGGGCCGCTCGAGCCTCCCGCCATACACGCCGACAGCGGCGATACAGATGCTGAACCGATGGAACGGCCACCTCCGTCTCCTGCTCGGGAAACAGGGGGGCTGGTACCCCAGAGAGCACTCAAATGGGGACATACCAGAGGCAGACGAGGTGAGGGAGTTGTGTGCATTTTCCACCCATGGCAACAAGTGACTCCAGGGGGTCTGGTGTCGGGAACAGATACACCGGAGAGCGGCCTCCAGGTCCTGGTTAGTCCGTTCCGCCTGACCATTAGTCTGTGGGTGAAAACCAGAAGACAGGCTGGCAGTAGTCCCGAAAGCCCCACAGAACGCTTTCCAGACCTGAGAGATGAATTGAGGACCACGATCCGACACCATGTCTGTGGGAATGCCATGCAGCCTGAAGACGTGCTTGATGACCAGTTAAGCAGTCTCTGCAGCGGAGGGAAGTTTGGTTAGGGCCACAAAATGAGCGGCCTTAGAGAAACGGTCCACAATAGTCAGGATAACGGTCTTTCCGGCGGATGGAGGCAGGCCGGAAACAAAGTCCAAGGCAATGTGTGACCAAGGCTGACCCGGGATGGACAGTAGGTGTAATAATCCAGCAGGTGGGTGTGTACTGACCTTGTTCTGAGCACACGCCAGACAACCTGCAACATAGTCCCGGACGTCCTTGGTCATGCTGGGCCACCAGAACCGGCGCAGCAAAAAGGAGTCAGTCCTGCGGATACCTGGGTGACAGGTAAGTCGTGTGGCATGAGCCCACTGGAGCACCTGGGATCTGAGTGAGCTGGGGATGAACAGTTTATTAGGAAGACCTCCTCCCTGGGTCTGGTTCCTGAGCCTGGGCAGCCTTAATGTCTCTCTCCAGCTGCCAGGAGAGGGCACCCAGCACACAAGAGGGAGGAAGAATACAGGCTGGTTGACCGTCCTGAACAGCCGATTCCTGTTGACGGGAGAGGGCGTCTGGCTTTACATTCTTGGACCCTGGTCGATATGTCACAACAAAATTGAAACGGTTGAAAAATAAAGACCACCGTGCCTGCCTGGAGTTCATAGGAGTAGATAGGACAGATTCTTATGATCTGTCCAAACCAAGAATGGCGTTGCTGACCCCTCCAACCAGTGCCTCAACTCCTCGAGAGCTAGCTTGATCGCTAGCAATTCCTTATCACCCACATCATAGTTGTGCTCCGCCGGAGAAAGCCGGCGGGAGAAGAAAGCGCAAGGGCGCAGTTTACCGTCAGATACCCCTCGCTGAGATAGAACCGCACCCACCCCCGTATCAGAGGCATCCACCTCAACAATAAATTGTCTGGAAGGATCAGGTTGGGCCAGAATAGGTGCAGAGGTGAATTAACGCTTAAGCCTATTAAAGGCTGCCTCTGCCGCCTCAGTCCAGACAAAAGGTGAAGAGGATGAGGTGAGAGCAGTGAGAGGCGCGGCCACCGAGCTGTAGCCACGGATGAAGAGACGGAGGAAGTTGGCAAACCCCAGAAACCGCTGTAATTGTTTCCTGTTAGTAGGGGTAGGCCACTCCACCACCGCTTTCACCTTAGCAGGATCGGGTTTCACCTCACCCTCGGCTATGACAAACCCCAAGAAAGAAACAGACGGAGAGTGAAACTCACACTTATCCGCCTTTACAAACAGTTTATTCTCCAGTAGTCCTTGGAGTACCAGACGAACATGCCGCTGATGTTCACTGGCGTCCCTGGAAAAAAATCAAAATATCATCCAAGTATACAAACACAAACCGATGAAGAAAGTCTCTTAACACGTCGTTGATCATGGCCTGGAACACTGCAGGAGCATTACAGAGGCCAAACAACATGACCAAGTACTCGAAATGTCCCAAAGGGGTGATGAAGGCGGTCTTCCATTCGTCGCCAGTTCTAATTCGCACGAGATGGTATGCGTTGCGAAGATCCAGCTTCGTATAAATCCTGGCCTCCTGCAAGGCCTCAAATGCTGAGTTCATTAGTGGCAGAGGGTAACTGTTTCTGACAGTAATTTCATTTAATCCTCGGTAATCTATACATGGTCGGAGTGACCCGTCCTTCTTACCGACAAAAAAAATCCAGACCCCACTGGTGAAGAAGATGGTCTGATAATACCAGAGTTCAGAGACTCAGCGATATATTTCTCCATAACCTCCCTCTCGGGTTTAGACAGACTATAACAACCTGCTTTTGGGCAAGGCAGCGCCAGGTTGGAGATCGATCGCACAGCCATAAGGTCTGTGAGGGGGTAAGGAGAGAGCTCGTGACTTTGAGAATACCTCAGCTAGGTCATGGTATTCCGGCGGTACTCCGGATAGGTCAGGTGAGGGCGGCTGCCCTACTGGGACAGCGGGGTCTTCCACAGGAGGCCGAGCTGAACCCAAACAGGTGGTGTGACATCTCTCACTCCAGCCAGAGATACGACTGGAGGACCAGTCAATAACGGGGTTGTGTGCCAGAAGCCAAGGGTACCCCAGAACCAGTGGGTTCTCAGCAGAGGTGAAAATGAAAAAAACAGGTAAATTCATGGTGATTACCTGAAACAATTAGATGAACAGGTTCGGTTATCTGTGAAATAGCGGCTACCTCTTGACCATTGAGGGAGACCACTTGTAACGGATGAGGTAACAACACACACTTAAGACCGACCTGTTTAGCTAGCTCGGCATCCATGAGGTTCTGCTCTGCTCCTGAATCCACCAAAGCTTTAACCGAAACCCCCCTCCCATGGAACATATCCTGAATTTTCAATAAACAGGCAGCAGGTGTAGGACTAGTGAGCGCCAAATCACCGCTCATCAGCGCGCCCACTCTTACTGACGAGCAGAGGAGTTTGGGCACTCCCTGCAGAAATGACCCCGCTTACCACAATAAAGACACTCACCTGCCGCCATCCGCCGCCGTCGCTCGAAAGCTGTCAGTCTGCCCCGGCCGAGATGCATAGGTTCTTCTGAAACTAGCGGCGGTGGTTCTGCGGAAAAAGCAGCAACGTCAGGTGAGTCCATGATCCTGTGCTCCACAGGACTGCATCGGAAGCGGGGTGCCACTCTGCCATGTTCCTGCTTGTGGTCCTGTAAGCGGTTATCAATCCTGATAACCAGGGCGATGAAGGGTTCCAAGGTGGACGGCAACTCGAGTGCAATTAGTCTGTCCTTTAATTCCTCGGACAGTCCCTCCACGAAAGCGTCCATGAGCGCAGTAGTGTCCCAACCACTAGTGGAAGCCAAGGTCCGGAACTCGATGGCTTAATCAGCTGCCCGTCTTCCCCGTTGCCTCAGTTGCATAAGGGCACGAGCTGCCTCTCTGCCCGGCTTGGTGTGCTGGAAAATCTGCTGAAAAGCCTCCAGGAAAGCAGAGAGAGATGCGCAGGTAGGTGCCCCACGCTGCCACTCGGCAGTAGCCCATGCACCTGCTCTGCCGGTGAGGTGGGAAATCATGAAAGCCACCTTGGCTTGGTCCGAAGGACAGTGAGGAGCTTGTAACTGGAAATGGAGCTCACACTTGGTAATAAAGGCCCGGCAGTCCCCGGAGTCCCCTGAAAACCTTTCTGGACAGGCCAGTTGTGCAGTAGGAGCGACTGGAACACCTTCCCAGGTCCCCTGGATTGGCGTGGAAGGCGATGGGCGTGGCGAAGGGAAAGACGGCGGATGTTGGAAACGCTCCGTTAGTTGCTCAAATTGCTCACCCAACGCGGCAAGTTGTCGCTCGTGACGGCTTGACATCTCCAGTAACCCTTGACGCAGGCAAGACATCTGTTCCTCTTGCTGGCGGAGTAGTGCCCGTACCGTCTCCACGTCTGCTGTGTCCATGTTACGGGTCGGGTGGTAATGTCAGGGTTGGCGTGAGGACACAAACGCAGATGGCAATTTGCAATGAATAGTCATTTATTTATTTGCTTGAAGGACTAGAATAAACATTCCTAGAAGGAACAGAACCACCCAACAACCCGTGCAAAGGAGACGAGGACTTATAACAGGAAGAGAAGATTAGGTAACAACACACAGGTGAGCCAAGAAGGAGGGAGGGAACACACACTAGGAGGGAAGTGTCAAGTGACCTAAAAGGCAATAGTGAACACAGGAAACACAACAAAATAAAACAGGAAGTGATAACAAAATAACAACGACCAGTGTCCTGGATCCAAAACCCCACACTTTTAAATCAGCTTTAAAAAATGTAATTACGTTTAAATGAATAAAAAATGAAAACAGAAATAGCTCTGTGAACAGTAAAAAGAAATGACAGAATCAGATTTATGGCTGAAAATGTTGAACCAGGTTTAATCAAATCTGCAGTGAAAAGTCTTTGAAGTTTTTTTCATATTAATTGATTTTAAAATTATGATTTTTAAATTGTTGATTTGAGATGTGGTAAGTTACATTGATAAAATCTGTGGTCTTAGTTGTTCCTTGAAAAACTGATATTATGGATGACAGACATTTCATTTTAAGCACGAATTCAATTGAGCTGCATGGTAGTGTAGTGGTCACCCCTTACACATAAAGCAAAAAGGGTCAAATCCCAGCTGGATCGTTTCTGTTTAGAGTTTGCATGTTTTTCCAAAATCATTCTTCATAGGTATATTAGGTTGTTCCTGATGTGTGTGTGGCTGAACCTGTTTCACCCAACGTATGATAGGCTCCAGCAACCCTGGTGAAAGGAATTCAGTGTATTTAAAAGATGGATGACTGGAAAAATTCAGTCGTACAAACCTGACAAGAAATGTACTGTAAACTTTTATTTATTCAAACTGAACAACAGTTGTACAAAATATCCAAACACGATTACCTGTTCTTTCTTAACAATCCCAGATAATCTGAAGCTGATGATGGCTTCAGGAATTATCTTTCAGGTCCTGAAGCTACAAAGCAGTCCCACACTATTACACTACCACCAGCATGCTTGACAGTTCCATGATACTAGTTCATGATGATGTAACAGAGGACACATCTTTTCTGGTTCACAAAACATTTGGGGGGTGTTCAGATGTGTGTGTGTGTGTGTGTGTGTGTGTGTGTGCACAGTCCACTCCTTCCTTCACTGTTTGTTCTTTGTTGAACAGATCCAATATTAGCTTTCGATTTACTCTACGTTTATGTCATATCCACAGATGAGAAGCAGTTAATTCTTCCTAACCTGAGCTTTTTCCTTCTCTGCATCACGGGAGAGTGACATGACAAAGTCTCCTTCAGACTCTGACTGAGGCTCTCTCCTCACCCTCTCTTTCTGCTGCAGTTTAACTTTGTGGGCAAACTCCTGGGGCCACGTGGGAACTCGTTAAAGAGACTGCAGGAGGACACCCTCACAAAGATGTCCATCCTGGGAAAAGGATCCATGAGGGACAAAGAGAAGGTAACCTTGCTGTCTGATATTTCACTTGTAACCTCAGTCAGTCCCGCTGTGCGGCTGTGTTTTTTAAAGATATGGACATTTTTCCTCTCAGTTAATGACATCAGTACTTTAGATTCTCAACGGTTTCTTTCTTTTTTGGTTTAACAAGGTTTTTATTTGGCTTCATGAAGTGCTTGCTCAAAAATTCTTTTAATTCACTTAATCGAAATATTTTTTTCTGAATAACCTCTTTGTTATCTTTTCTTTTGAGAAAGAAAAAGATTTTTGTCCTCGTAACTATTAAAAAGATCTTAATTAGACTTTCCTTTATGTCCCTAATTTGCTCGCTCCTACTCATTAAAGTTGCTGATTTTAAAAACTCTCATCGTCACATCTTGCAGAAACCAAATCCAAAGCTTCCTGGCTTTAATCTGATCGTCTGCGGTCACCTCGGTGCCTCAGATTCAAACTGACTGACAGTTCTGGAGATACTCGGCTGCTTTAAAGTTTGCCAAAAAACAGTTAGAGCTTGAAAACAAATTTCAAAGTTTATGGAAATGAGAATGATCTTGGGGATCACCAAACACGGCTGACATCCTTCAAAGCCGGCGCTCTGTTTCAGCGAGGAGATGGAGAGCAGGGCACACGCAGAACAACACATTATCTGGATTGATGGTTTTGTTTTCATGTAAATTCACACTCGGGCTGCAAATGGCTTCAACAAAAGTGGGAAGTGTAAGTAGGAATCTGTGGATATGAGAGTCTTCAGAGGCTCACTTTAAAGGGCTTTGACTTTGGACTCATTTAGTGGAAATAAATCTCTTTGGCTCAGTCAGTCAGAGGTCACTTGTTAGAAGCAATGATTCTTCCATCCCTTCAAATTGCTGTGATCAGTATGAGGAGTGGCTCCTCCTGTAGAACAGGTCTGTCATGGAGGTTTCCCCTCAAACTGAGGGCTCTCTCTGGGAATCAGGTGAACTGTGGATGAGGCGGGCAGCAACAAAATGTGGATGTTTCTAAAGTCAGGCTGCTGCAGCACCAGAAAAGGACTTTCCCAAAGCGGCTAACAGACCAGGCTGAGCAAAGTTATGGTGGGTTTTTATTTTTCATGAAAAGTAGTTTAAAAGAGACATTCTTGTGCCTTTCAAGCAGGACAGGTGCTATGTGTTCTTTGTATGCTGATCTGGTCTCCATTCTGACACTATCTCCATGTCAGCACCTCAAGGATGAGTTTCCGCTGTCCCTGGTTTTAAAGACATGTGACATGAGAGACCTGTGCAAGAGGAACATGGCTCTGACATGCCGGGCATTTGACGTTTGTTCAAAAAGTTGCTAAATGAGCCTCCTTGAACGTGCTTTTTGCCCATGGTATTCACACTTGACAAACAGGGAGGGGCTTCTTTTTCTGCTGTTTATTTGCCCACGTCCGCCACCTACAGTTGGAAGAGGTTTGGTTTGAAATGTCAAAGTGGTGCAAATCTGGCGAATCTTTCTAGAGACTTTTTCTTTCATAGCTCTTTTCCGACACATGGAAGATTTGGTGGCGGTTATTAATTTCCCTCCACGATCAAATTTCAAACAGTTGGTACTTCTGTGAATTAAATGTGGATTATAGGAGATGCTATCTATACTTCACTACTACATCTGAGGCCCTGATTGGTCAAATTTGAACTTGTTTAACTTTCAATTTGCGATCAATAGCCGTGCACTTTACAGTCTGAAATCGAAAACGGTTGTAAAAACTTAGGTATGCAAGTTTTTGCAACCGTTTTAAAAGAGTTTTGAATTACGTAACTAAGGGTGGTTTGTTCATAGCTTCAGGTCCACTTATACTTATTACAGAGTCCAGACTGATGAAGATGTGTTTTTTGCTGATGAGCTCATAGACCGTAAACAGAGATGGACTCTCTGAAACTGACGTCTAAAACTACAGCTGAACTCTGTGGACCAGAGGACTCAATTATTAATGCACAAACATGTTTGTTTGTTAAATCCTTTTACATACTTATGAACTGAGATTGCTGGAGAGGAATCTTACAATTGAAAGCAACTTTTGCTCTTAAAACAGATTTCACAGTAGAAATGAGTCATGATTTTGGATCTGCTTTAGCTGAACAAGCGTGTGCACATCCAAACTGAGACGACCAAGAATGTTTCTGCCTTCCAAGAGACAGACATGAAACTAAACTGCAGACTGCCAGTGTCATTGCCATGTCTGCATTCATCTTTCACAATAAAACACACTTTAGCAAAATCAAGAGCTTCAGTCAGGTCAGCTAAAAGAGTTGGAGCAGAGAGCGTGTCCATCGCTGAATGCCTGGCCTTTGTCAGGATGTACGCATGGAGCTCCATCACAGGCTGCATCCACACCAGTTCTTTAGTCATCACAAAACTATAACTAACTGAAGCTATCCTCCCCTTTGGATTATTCTGGATGATGGGTTTCATATCTGCTAAGTGAAGCCTAAAATCACCATTAAGTACATGTTAGCAAAAATGGATATTAAAAAGCTTCCTCATTTAAAGTTGGAAAACTTTTGAATCACAGGTGTGTAAAGTTTTCTTCTTCAGTCTTACCAGTTTTTGGTTTTTATAACAAGCTGTGTGTAGGTCTGGAAGCTGAACCTGCAGCTTTGTGTCTGCAGTCTGTCATAAGGCTTGACATACCATCTGGAACCTCAGGAGGGAAGGACAGTTTCCTGCTGGGACCGTTTTTTGGTGGGGACCTGTGGGATATTGTTGGGTGATGGAAGGAGGACATTGGATGCTGTCTTGGCTTACACCTCAATACCACTGGATTGGCAAACTGGTGTAATGGTTTTCCTTTTTAAGAAGTGGGGCAGAAGGGTTTGTTTAAACTACCAGGGTGTCAAGTTTGATTGGTGAAGGTGGACCCTGATATGCAATGACTCAGGATGGAGAGATTAAAGCAGTTTATTTTGACAGCCAGAAAAGTCCTCCAAACTGTAGGGGGCGTCCAAGACTGTTCTGGGAAGAGAGTCACAGTCAATTGCTGAGTAGATCCAACAACGTAGCAGGGGGAAACTCAACGTTAATCCCGTAATCCAAACAGAAGTTCCGTCTTCTCAAGCAAGAAGCAGGAACTGTCTCGCCAGCACGGTGGAGGGATCTCTTTTGTTGTTTGGCTTCTAAGCCTTGGTAGCAGAGACCGTGTCCAGCATCCTGCGCTGACTCAGCACCGTCACTGGCTAGGACCAATCACAGCTGCCTCCATTCCGCTTCACCGTGTGATACATGTCTCCACACGGTAGTTCTGGAAAGTTTCAGACTGAAAAGCTGCTGAACAGCAGTTTTTTTTCTGACAGGCGAGATTTCTTCAGCTTTTTTGTTATTTTCAATGTTCAGCAGCTGAATCAGCGTCTTTCAGATCTGACTGGTGCGAGCCAAGACATCTGTCTCCTTGTGATTTTCATCTTTTCTTTGCATATCAGATAAAACTTGAATGGAATTTGTTTCCCAAAAAAAGAAGCTACTTTTAATGGCCTCTAAATCTCTGAGTCGCTAAAAACCCTCATGTATTTATATTGGGATGCATTTTCTGTCCTTCAGGGTGGCACCTGGCTGACAGGAAAAATATATATTTACAGTTTCACCCTGTGCAAGACATGTCATGAAACTATGTTTGCATGAATTGTAAAGCCACACAACATTCTGTAACTCCTCTTTAAACTACTACAGGAAGTTTTGCAGAGAGGAGAAATAATTGCACAAATATTTGCTCCTGTTGTGGCTTGATCAGCTGCTGACAGGAGCGTGGATGCAGGAAGCCTGAGAAGCTGCGAGCTGTCGGAGTCAGACCGCCTGGTTATGGCACCGCTGTTTTCCTGCTGCTGTCAGAGCAGAATGATTTAGCGGCGTCAGTGTTTTGCAATTCAGATTCATTAACACTAGATTAACAGTAGATTTTTCAAATCCCAACAAAAAAAGTAAAGAAAATGAATGAATATGAGAGATATTTTTTAAATCTCATTTGGAAACTATTTTAGGAGAAAACATGCTTTTTCTGTGCCAAATATTGTAGTTTGAAAGGAAAATTAAACATTACATACAATAATAAGAGAACGCTGTTGGATTTTTGTTCAGCACAATTTCACACATCATTTAATTTTTTTGGTTCTTTATTTTTCAAAGAGCTGAATAAAACATATAACAAATATATGCTAAAATAATAAAATAATAACTGTTTTATTCCTTTCAGTTACCATCTCAAACTGTATTTTCTTTTAATTTCTCCCTGTTTACCTATTTGTTTGTATTAATTATATTTATTTTGATTCTAAGTATTTTTTTTTGCTGACCTGATTCCATGTTGATTCATTGAGCTGCTGCAGTTACCCAGAAGCAAAAAACCAGCCTGGTTTCAGATTTGGTTTTTAGGATTATCGTGAGAGGAGTAGAGCAGCGCTGGTGTTTCTGCTGGGGGGTTGATGCTCCCTAAATGTTGAATTCAGATGAAAACAGAGTATGATGAACTGCATTGACTGGACAGTGGAAGCTCTCAGGTGTCGCTCATAGTGGGGCTGCACGCACGCCTGCGCGGTGCGCTAAAAAGAGGAGCATCTTCTAGTGGTTCAGCTCCTCTGGCTGTCAGAAGAGCAGATGAACATGTCTGCACAGAGCAGTTTATCTCAGTAAATGCATCACCTGTCATGCAGACAGAATACAAGATTCTTCCAGTGTTTGTTCAGACATTCCCTTTTGAAGAGAGTCTGAGCAGAGCGCTGTTAGCAGACTGAACATGCTTTCAAAGATGGAAGATTCTGTAAGGAGATATGACGATCAGTAATCACCTGCCGTGTGTGCTGCTGCTTCAGTACTCTGTTAGATCCTTTATTCCTCTCTTCATGGCACAGAGGGTCAACACATGGGAATCTCTGAGACACTGCAGAACCCATTGAACAGTCTTTTGAGGAGACCGTGCTTCATAAAAACTATCAAGTACTGATGAGAAAAAGTCCACAAATGAAACATCACCCTGTGCCTGTGTGGTTTTTTTTGTACATTTTACTTCAGTAAGTGAAGCAGCAAACACATGAAATGGAGCAGGAGAACAGATCCACCCCCTTCTACCCCTGCTCGCACTCTTCCCCACACCGGCAGCTCTTCTATCCGCAAAGGAAAAGCACATATTTATGGGAGAAATTAACATATCATTAACATACTACAAGCATTCCTAAAACAAGGTTATTTATAATTAGGTGACATCAGAGACAATGGTTTGCATAGTGTTGCAGAGAGTGAAGAGAAGAGGAGCTTTCTGCCACTGGAGAGGCACTAGAGTGGATTTTTCCACAGTTTTTGTTTAAAAAATAGGAAAACTGGGACGGCAGACCTGTTAGTTCCTTTGTGTGATTTGTTGGAAGACATTTCAGGCTTTTGTTGCCCTATTTCTCTGCATCTGTAACGTCAGACTGGCCTGATCCTGTGGAGTGGAAGCCGTCCAGTCGTCTGTTTACGCTAGAACTCCGTGTGACTCTGGAGGAGCTGTGTCACGTCAGCAAAAACTTCAGCTTTTGAAGGAAGTTAATAGAAATGTAATGCCTGAAAGTAAAGACATCATTTTAACTAAACGTTGTTGCTTGAAAGAACTGTGGTGAACTCCATGAATGTGACCTGGAAACTCATTTACACACACGTGTCCTCTGACCGCTCCATCACGCTGCAAAATAGAATGAATTAATCGTAAAAATATAGAATTCTTAAATGTGACTTCTTTTTGAACAAGAACAACCACAACAAAAAGCTAAAACAAACAAAGAAACCATGCAAGTTATCCCACAAACAATAACAAACATGATAATAATGTTTGAAAAAAGGCTTTGGTTGAAGCTAAGAGAGAGTAATCATCACTTAATCACTAGAAAGTATTGAAATGATCTGCCCATGCAGCAAGTCATTAGAACTCAGCAAGAAATCCGATATGATCTCAAAATCTAGAAACATGGAGTTTTGCATAAGCATTCAAATAGAGAAAAAAGGGTAAAAAAAGCTAACTGTGACACAAAATTACTCCAAATAGGAGGTTTTGAAACCCAGTAAAGAAGACTTTTCTTTGCTAGATCTAAGCAAATTATATTTATGTTTTTGAGTTTTTATTTACCTAATTGTGATTAATGTTGATGAAAGTGACAAAAAAGCTGGTGTAATATCTGAAAACATCTCATTTTAGAACAAAATGAATCTTGGTCAATTCTCATAAAACCTAAAAAAAATATTTTGTTTCTAAAAAAATAATCAAAATTTTAGTTTTCAAAATATGACAATGAATACCAGTCTAACTTCTTTACAATTATTAAAATTTGAATAAACATCCTTGAAAATGAGCCAAAATTATAGTGAAATGTGTAATTTTTTGAGTCTTAAATCAGGTTTTGCAATAATAAAGACTTTGGAGCAAAATGATTTGGACTAATTTTAATAATAATGTCCTTATTTCTAGATCCTAACTGCTAATGAGACCAAAACAATCTCCACTGTGCAGACTTAGAGAAAAGTTTTGAAAAGTATAGAGCAAAAAGAAGTCAAAGCATCTTCAAGCCAGGTAAAAAAAAAAGCAACAAACAAAAAAAAAGAAAAATCCACCTAGAATGTATAGAAACAAGATTTTAAGTCTGTGCAAGTATCAAATGGTTTACAGTTTCTACCATTTGATCAGATGCAGACGCAACATACAACCTTCAAGAAATCAAGCTGTGGTTATTTGGTTGAGATGATGTTCTAAAGTTATTCAAAAAATACATAAAAATAGAGAACTGGGACATATGCCATTAGCTTTCCTAGGACACTTAGTAAAGACACCGCTTTACTAGCGGACACCATATCATTATTATAAATACAAAATAGCATTAAATTACACATGGATATCAATATTTCATCATTGGTTATTTGTTCCATTTGGCCACTCACTTTTCTGGAAGAATATCACAACAATTTAAGGTGTAGTCTCTTTTCTCCTCCAAATCAGGTTTATTTGGCTTTTTCTACTTACACAGCTGCAAACATGAAATCAGAAGCAGCAGTAATGGAGAAGACTGGAGGTGTGTGCTCAGCCTTATTTGCTGTGAAGTGGCAGCTTAGTGTAGACAAAAGCTATCAGTTAGTTGTGACAGCTGCAATTGAAAGGATGTTAAGGACTGCCTGTTTGCAGAAGTCTACAGCGCACATCAATATTGTAAGTCTGCAGCACGGAAACATCACAACTCATTATGTTAACAGTTATGGAAAAATTCCCTGCAGTAAATCTTTGCTGGAAAACAAAACAATAAATATTCCTGGCTGTGACAGCTCACTCATTCTCTTTCTGGAGATGGATGATTTGTGCAACTAAACAGCGTTTTTCCCTTTCCATCAGGAAGAAGAGCTGCGGCAGAGCGGCGAGGCGAAGTACCACCACCTGAACGAGGACTTGCATGTCCTCATCGAGGTGTTTGCACCACCGGCTGAAGCCTACGCACGGATGGGTCACGCTCTGGAGGAGATCAAGAAATTTCTCATCCCGGTCTGCACACAAATATACAAACAGACACACAATCTCCCTCAGTATGTTTCTTTGTCACATCCTGAATCTCCTGAAAGTGCTCTTTGGTTCCCTCGACTAATTTTCTGCCTTTCCACGGTGAAGCCGGTCACTCACCGCAAAGAGCAATTTCTTTTTTTAACTCACACTTTTTCTGTCAGAGCCTTTGGATGAGGCGTGTGTGTCTGTGTGAGTAGGCACAAGCATTCATGTTTTGTGTGTTTGGGCTCATGTCTATATAGATGCATGCACGTGGTTGTTTGCCCATGCATATGTATGTGCGTGTACACATGTGTGAATCGTTATGTTTGACCTCAGTGGAAAATACAACAGCATCAGAGGAAAATGCAGATTGAGGTCCAGTGAGGATTTATCGGGGTAGATCTGAAACTTTGTGCTGCTTCAGGGACACGGTCGTCCCGTAAAAAACATTCATCAGATATTCCCCGGGCTGCAGCCCTGAAGCCAAAGCCTGTCTTTTTCTTTCCTAACCGGTACAGCGCAGCAGCTGAGCAAACAGAAACTGAGACCCTGAGTGTTGGACAGGAGGTATCTAATACTTAAACACAAATGTTGTTTATTTGTCTAAACCCCCTTTGTATTTAAGGCTATTAGATACTATGAAAATGTATTTTATCTGTTAGGTTTGGGCTGGACACAAAGGATAGTGAGATCTGACAAAGAGATACAACACTTGTGCTGCTTGTAACGCAGACATTTCGTGTCACAAACTCGTAGTTTTGCGCCATCTGGCTGCTCACCAGAGTGGGAGGAGTTTAGTGTCTGCGTTTGTGAATTATTTTTGACCCGATGGAAAACAACTACAACGACAGAAGAAAAGGTCAGATCTATGTATGAAGTCAGATTTTTAAAGTATTGTCTCTACTTAAAAAGCTGTGTGAAATGACATGCACATGCACATGCACATGCATTGATCTACAGTGACAAAACCCACGCTTCAAGTGCAATTCTTTTGCTTCTCAATAAATCAACCAATCAGCAGCCTTTCACTGTCACCTGATCGGTGCGCTGCTTAGACCTGTCAATCAGATGATATTCATGCTTGCAAAACAGGGATATGAAGGAGACAGGATGAAATGATGGAAGATACCACTAAAGTTATATGAAAAATAATAATAACAGATTTTTTTTTATTTACAGTGAAAACATCAACTACTACATTTCAGGCGTCTTCCACCATTTTGTCTTGTCTCCGCCATGTAGAGTGAAGACATGTTTTTTATGTTCCTTTTTTTTCCTTGCATGGATATCATGCATCTTATTGGCAGGTGGAAGCCCTGTAATGATTGGGTGACAGTGAAAGGCTGCTGATCGTTGTAGATCAATGCGCGTGTGATGTTTCACGCACAGTCAAAACATTTTTACAGGCAAACCATTTTTCTACAGTTATGAAAGTGTTTTGCAGATGCACACCTTTCCTTATTACAGGGACAAAACTGTGGTTTTACAATCTGTTTTGACAAGTGAATATTCTTTTTACAGACAAACAATTTATTTTCTACAAATATAGAACGTTGTTACAGAAGCACAAACATTTTATAACAAAAGCGAAACCTTTTTACTGACTGACATCAACTGTCATCAACAAATCTAACTGGATATTCTTCGGGGCAGAACTGTAACATTTTGCTTCAGGAACTCGGCCGTCCTGTAAAGAACAGTCATCAGAGTTCCTGAGCTGTAGCCCTGCGATGAAGCCTGTCATTTAATCCAGTGGAAGTGGAACGGTCAGGGCGTTTGTGAACACCACGCTTCTGTCTGCAGGACTACAACGATGAGATCAGGCAGGCCCAGCTGCAGGAGCTCACGTACCTGAATGGAGGTTCCGAAGATGCCAAGGTGCCATCGGTCAGGGGCAAGTCAGCTCCACGTGCAAGAGGGACGCCTGCTCCAGGGCCCCCCAGGTAACCTGCCCTGCATCTGCTGCTGTTGCTGTTTGTTTCTGCTCTTTATCTGAGTTGGTCAGAAACATTTCTCCTCATCCTGTGTGGTGTCTTCAGACTCCAGCTCTCGGTCAGTCAAGGTTGTCTCAGAAAAGATGTGCACAGATTTTATTGGACACATTTGTCATCTTCAATCAGCGGCAGTCCATAAAAAGGCTGGTAAAAAGAGCTGGTCTCCTCTCTCTGCTCCAGTAGAGGTTGTCATCTGTCCCTCCCCTCACTTAAGAGAAATGACCTGTGTTTAACACGTGCACGGCAGAATTAAGACAGATTTGAAATCAGAGCCATTGTTACAGCTATAACGTGGGTCATTGTGAGGAGCTCAGTGATGTTCAGTGTGGTCTGCAACAGAAAAATCTTTACAAATCAAGAAACTTCACACCTGCTTGCTGTTCTAACGGAACTCGGGGGGGGGGGGGGTGGGGGGGGGGGGGGGGGGGGGGGGGGGGGGGGTCATCAGTGCACTGTTGTAGAGATGTGATGTGCCACATGCAATAATTCAGTGCTACAGTATAATTATCAGCATAGATCCACACGAATTTTTCAGATTCCTTCCTGTCAGCATTTTGCTAATTTTGAGAAATGGTGGAAAGGGCATCATGGTATGGTGCTGTCTTTTGTATGTCCTTAGTTGACAGTAAACTTTATACAATCTTTACATTCTATTTAGTGTGGATCACACTAAAGAAAGCAGACCTGAGGTTCAGATCAGCTGTGAAGCAGCTGGTGGGCTACAACCCTGTTCCAATCCCAATTCACCCCTTAGGTTTAGCTCCACCCCTTATTCTGTTCAAATGGAGGCTAAAGAGTGGGGGTGTGCATGCATGCACAGGTCATTTGAGAACTGTCATTTACATACATCAGGAGGGGCTCTTCATTTTTAATCTGGAGTTCATCAACAAAATTGAAACTGAGACGTAACTGAACACATGGCTTAAATTTCTAAGAAGCAAGAGAAGGAAGTTGTTGAAAAAAGTCTGAGCAGAGGGAGAGGAAGGACGGGCTGTGCTGCCCTGACTGGAACCTGCCGTCGGACAAAACATGGAGCCACATTTAACCTACAATGGCAGCGGCTGTGCTTTTATTCCTCACATTTCTGGTGTCTCTGCTGCCTCCGTGGAGGTGTTTTTATTTCCTGTTTACATGGAAGTCAGGCAGAGCAGCAGACGCTAACCTGGAATAATGATGGACTTGGAGAGAAGTGATGTTTCACACCAAACTCTGACATGTGGAGCAGTGCCTGGAAAGGCGTTCAGTCATGCAGCTCACTTCTGCTGGAGTGAAGCAGGAACCTCAGTTTAGAACCCAAACTTCCAGAACCAGAATTCTTTTACATATCTGATCAGCAGGTTTTCAAGTTATAATCATGGGGTATTCTCACATCCACACAAATAGCAATTCACGATAAGGATGAAAATGTTTTCTAATTAAACGAGGTGAAGTATTTAACCTGAAGAGGTCTTTAATAATCTGAACAGTTCACCTTTCTGGAATTATTTTGGATTTCATTTCTCTAAAAGAAAGGCTTCCAGTTTCTCTGGAAAAAATTGACATTAAATGGAAAATAAAATCACGTTTTTTCTTCTTTTTCTAACAAACGTCAGAAATGAATCTGTAAGTTTTAAGCCCAACAGGCTGTAAAGACGTGTTAAGGTTCAGGAACGCTCTTCCTGTAGGTGAACCAACATGTGACTGGATAAATCTCAGGCAGCAGATATACTGACACCTGACACATAAACATGTTTTCTTCAATTCACTCCTGCTGATCTGCACAGAGTTCAGGATTTCATCGGAATACCTGTCAGATTATTTGAAGCTAAGAAACACAATGCAATTTCATTTCTTTAGGTTTAAACTAATCTTTAGAATGATGTTGTTAGAAAAAGAGAAAACACCTGAAGAAAGCATTAAAACTGCATCAGAAAAGTGATCAGATCAATCAGATCTGCAGATTTTCACCACGTGAAGGTGTGAAGTTGGTGTCTCTGCCTTTCTTAACTGCTTGGATGTCTGCCAAATGATTAGCTCAGCTCTTTGTTCAGTTGGAATGGCCGGTTCTTCTCATGGCGTGGACATGTTTCTGGATGGAAGTGAGGAGGATTCCGGGTTGGGAGTCAGGGATTCAGGGATGGGAGGGTTTTGTCTCCTGGATTTGATGGACAGCAAATATCTATTTGTTACACTTGTATGGCCAAACCCATTCCTAAAAGAAACCGCCAGTTTTGTCTCAAACTCAGGACATCCTTCCCATAGATCCTTCTCTCCTAGAAGCTGAAGATCTGCAGATGAGCAGTCTCAGCAGCTGGTGGACAACTGAGCAGCTCTGTCATCAGGAAGTAAGGATGCTTTAAAAATGACAGACCTGAGCTCTACATCCTGCAATGATTCTGTTTCCCAGAAAACTATTTTTTTTTTTTTACCTTTTCTTTTTCTAAAAAAAACTGAACAATCTCCTTTATATTTCTGTGGCTTGAATATTACAAATTTGTGTCCTGTGATGTTCCCACAAAAATCATCTTAAAGTGATTTTTCCAGCCGCAGACGTTTTTTGTGACTTCCCACAAAGTCACAAAGAATTCCATTTTCCCACCTGAAAAGACAATTTTCTGTGCTAAACTGTCCACAGCAGATTACCTTTTTCATTCCAGCAGAATTCACAATCGTCCACGCCGTCACAAGCAGAGGCGGGGGCGTGTCATCTGAGCAGAGAGAGCTGCAGAAATCTCACTAAATCTTTCCATCTGCATTCATGCTTCTCTGTTTTTCATAGGATTGACCTGAAGTGATCCTGTAAATGTTGATGTCCCTCGTCTGTAAATCTGCTCACAAACTGTGTGCTTTTGATGTGAGCATTGGAACAAAGTCGTGGAGGATCTTACCGGACAGCTTAAGTTGGATTCAGATTAGAACTGTCTGCAGGTGTTTTCTTCATACAGACTTCAGAGTGAAAAGCTTTCAGCGCGAGGCCTGCAGCATGCCAGTCACAAAGGCTGAATCGTCTTCATGATGCTCTTCAGCACAAATGCCACCAGATCTGAGTTTCCTCAGGTTTTATCAATCAGAACTGTGATGAGTGGAAGACAGCCAGAGATGGTTTCAGCGGCTGTGCTCTGACTTCCTGTTGAAGAGGATTCTGTGAAAACAAAGAGCCTCATGGACAGGTGTGCGCTTGCAGGTCACATCAGCTCCGTGAACAATCACAGGAAATCAGCGTAGGAACCTGCGGTTGGAATCAGGCTCTTCTTTCAGGAACATTTACGAGCAACGCACGAAGATCCCGTCCGTCCCTGCTTAGATAGAAACAGTTGAAAAATGAGAGCCCCCCTCCTTCATTGTGGCAGTGGGGGGGGGGTTCATACATTTTACAAGATTGAGTGATATTATGCAGCTTCATCTGTGAGCAGAAAAATGAGCCGCGTTGTCTTTTTCGGTGCTGACAACGCGCAAACCTCAGCCGGAATCACAGCAAGGAACTCCTAGATAATTGACTTCCTGCTTTAAAAAGTGATGTTTTCATTTATAAGTTTTCCTTTTCCTGGTTGTTCACGTTTATGCTCTGAAGACAAACAACAGATGCAAAGAGCAGTTTGACTTCATCTCACTGAAATTAGGGCAGAAACAGGAAACGGGTCAGAGCTGGGTTTACTGAGACCTGGCTAATCTGCCAAAATCAAATGTTGAGCAAATCAAGTTACAGAATAACATTACATTTACAGTTTTTTAAATGATCTTTCAGACATTTCAGAAGGTTTTCCTCACTGATGAAGATGTACAATAAATACAGGGCAGTGAAAGGGCTGGAATTGGGTCTAAAATGACCCGTATTCTTTCCCTTTGAGATTTTATTCTTGTTTTTTCTACTTTAAACCAAATGATTAATATGTGGAGCAACGAGAGCCTGGATGTTTGTTTGGTTTTTGTACAAGATCTACATCTCTGCATCTCTTCCAGGTCGCACGTCAGGATTTACTTAAAACTAGTTTTTTTTTTTTTTTACTTGAAACAGGTAACAGATGATAACAATCTTTATATTGCCTTTCCTTGTTTCATTTTAGTATTTTTAGTTTTGACATTTTTTTCTTCGTTTTTTGACCATCTGTGTTAGCAGAGAAGCTCCTCTTTGTCGTTCCATCATTGCTGAACAAAGAAAGTGCTGCTGCAGTGTGAACTTGACCCTCACGATGTCACACCGCTCCATCATGGAAGATACCATCCGTGTTCACAGGGGTGTTCCGTCACAGCCCTCTAGAGCCGACTCATGGGCGTATATCCCTGTCTCCCACCTGCTGCTGATGCAGCCCCCCCACACACACATCTACACACAGGAGTGAAATTGGACATTTCCTACATATATTAAATATTCTTCTGTCTAATAAACATGATCCTCTTGTTTTTTGAACCAGAATCAAGTTGTGGAGATTTGACTTTAGGTCAGCAACTCACTCATAGTAACAAAGCATGAACAAGTTTTAACTGTCATCTAAACTGACCTGCTCAAAGTCTGCCCCCCCTGCCTGCCATGATGAGGACTGACCTGATGCAGCACACGGCACTCTGTTTCCTGGTTGATGGGAGTCGTTACTCAAATTATTCTTGAGAATTTGCTCATTCAAAGCTGAGTGAGATTATTTCTCTAAAAAACCCATCAATCAGAATATCATCCAGAGTGTTGGAATGTGGACTGTGCATACTGTCCTACCACTGAGGGAGGTGTGGGGGCGGAGCAAAGGAAGAAGAAGTCACGCCATACGGAGCGTACACAAAACGTGTTGCTGTTGTGTACGTGCACATTTTTCTGCTCCTTTCTGGCTCCGACTTCTGTTGCTGCTCTGTAGTGTGTTTGCAGAGACTTGAAGATGTCATTTGAAAAATACATTTTATGATTGTTTATTCATTTTCTTCCACATTCTCTTCAAAAGTGGTTGAAAGTTGAAAACGACCAAAGTTTCTGTGAGTCCGAATTAGAAAACTCTCCAAAACGTGTGATAATTTGGTGGGGGGAGGATAATGGTATGGCACTTATTTTATTTTATTTTATTTATTTATTTTTTTTTTGTGGGGGGGGCAAGACCAAAGGACAAAAACCCTCCACAGACACGCCCCTCCCTGTGTGATCAACTGCTCAGGTTGCGACGGCACACATTTCATCTGAATTATCAATGGTTGCATCTTTCCCTCACTTACTGAGGAAAACAGCTGCAGAGACACGTTTTGCTGTTTCTGTGCTTTAAGAGTAGTGATTATTACAGTTTCTTGTTTTTCTCCAGAATTTTAGATAAAATCAAGGTCACAAAGATGAAGTGTTTGTCTGACAGTGAGTGGACTAATATTTGGTTGGGTTTGAAATGATGCTGTTGATTAGCATATGTCTAGTTTAGTATCAGGGTGCAAAGGTTCCACAGGACGGTCTGGAGGTCCTCACACACACTGCATGCTGGTTTTGAGCGGGAAAGATGCTCAGACTGAACATTTTGACTTTCTTTCTTTCTTTGACCTGCATCTGAAATAAAAATGCAGATTTTGGAAGAGGAATCTTCTGTCACTCGTGCGTTTGTCTTTTCCCAGACACGCTCCCTGATGTCCCCATAAGTCAGACGATTAGGGTTTCGTTTTTTTTCTTCCGGTGCCCTAAATCTGAATAGTTCAATACAGATGCAGAGAAAGCAGCTGAAACGGAAAACATCAACAGCAAACCATGAGAAGAACAACTTTGGTGCTTATTCATTTTCTTTTAGAAGAACGCTGAGTTTGTGTGAAAAGGAAAAACTCGACTCTCTTTCATCTTTTCCTCTCCAATCTTATAACTGATTGTTCAACCTGAGTGTTTGTGTTTCCTCAGGACTCGTGGAGGAGTTCCTCCTCTCCACGGAGCCGTTCCTCGAGGAGCAGCACCCAGAGGAGCCCCTCCCAGCAGGGCTCCATCCTCCAGAGCAAGAGGGGTCCAGAGAGCCAGAGGCGCCCTGCCCGCAGCCGGCTACAGGCCAGCCCCCCCCATAGTGCAGGAGACGTACGGTGAATATGTGAGTACTTCATTCAGAGCCGGTCCATTCATGGTAATTCTCTTTGAGAGCCGGACGCAGAATGTAAACAAGAGAGAACGGGGTGGGGGGGCAGTAGAGTGATGTGAAGGTGTTAATCAGGTGATGCTTCCTGACCTAACATCAAGAGACAAGCATTTTTACTCTCTACTGATAGCCATCCTGATGTTCAAAGTCAAAATCAACATTTGAATGAGAATATCTGGAAGCTCATAGATCTGGATTTTAAAGCTTCTTATCAGTTTCTGGCTGGTCTGTAGTGAGACGACAGCGACCAAACTCTGATAGCATCATCCAGATTATTAGAAGTCCTGATGGGAGCTGGCTCACAATGATCTGCTGCCTTTATGCCTCGTCATGTCCCTGTGACAGCTCCTGTCCTTATGAAGTTGGCAGCATCTCCACGAGCGACCGCAAAGCTAAAAACGCCATTTCACCAAATGCCTCTTCAGAATCTCCTCATGAAGAAAACAACTGTTTTTTTTCTGAAACAGAACCTTTGTGTTGCATCTCCAGCCTCTGTCAGGCAGTGCAGACGGTCCAAAGCCGAGTCCTCTTCAGAGGCGTTTGCTGTCAGACATCAGAGTCTTGCTTCTAGGACGTGGCTTGGAAGTAACCCTCATTAAATCTGAGTCCACAACTTGTCACAGTCATCATCAAACAAATCCTTTCAGTATGATCATCTACTGATCATGTGGCGCTCTTTAAAGACAATTTGCTCTTTGATTCCAGTTTTTTATTGGATATGCCACTCTGTCCCGTCACACACCACCCAGCACTAGTTAATAAAAAAACACTGAGAACAACAAAGAGAAAATACTGTTGGGCTTAATATGATTTCAATCATGTATGGATCATGAGAACATGCATGTAACATGAGAACATTCATGACCCACGAGAGCATCCATGTTCATGAGAACGCAGACTAACCCTGAGCTCACACTGCATGCGGTCTGGCTGCGGCGCGGCCGCGGTGCAGACGCTGGAGTCTTTACGTAACATGAAAAGTCATTTCTGCTGACACGGGGGTCTCCAAGTCTTATTTCAGCGTATGCCTACCTTTGTAAATCCATTGATTCAAGAGGATCATGCAGAAAAAGAAGTGTTGTGAATAAACTCCAAAATCCTGGCGGAGTGAGGCTTTGTTTACTATGACGTCATGTTTAAATGGCGGGTTCTCGTGAGAACCTACCTGAGTTCAGAGATCCACGAGGTGTGCAGCAGAGCCTGTCTGCAGCAGGATCGCAAGCAAACCATAGTCAGTGTGAGTAACCGACCGTAGCCAGACCGCTCCAGAGCCGGACCGCATGCAGTGTGAGCCCGGGGTAGCATGCGAAAGGAATCTGGATCTGTCGTTGGTCTTTTGCTGCACCGTCTTCTTTAAACCTGACTGGAGCTGCTGCTTAGATAAAAATGTTGTACTGTCAGAGCGAACTCCCCAGAGACACACGTTTAGTCTGCAGGAGGACAGAAGCTGGCCCCCGCAGCCCCCATAACCACGTCTGACAGCTTTATTCCGAGGTCGCAAATCAAGTGTGTGGAGGTCGTGCAGAATGAGTCGTGGGCCAGCTGTTTCCCATCATTGTCACGGTGGTAAACTGCGTCCCCCGACTCCTGCACCTGTGCGTCTGGTTGGGAGGAAAAAGGAGACCCCCAACATCTGCCGCATGATAAATCTGGCCCCGTTGCTGAAAATCGTCGGCTGAATAACTGCTGCTTTGTGCAAAATGAATGAATCCCAAAGACAGGGCGGTGCGCTCTGCCAGCCTCTGAGAAACATGCGTTTTTAATCACCAATGAAATGACAGATTTTCTCTGCTTGTCATCTATTTAATACTTTCTGGCTGAAAATGTATGTCAAAAGGTCACAGCACCCACCCAGCTGGACAGAAACCACATTCTCCTCCGCCTCGGTACACAAAACAACCCTGGATGAGCATAAATGCTTGGTCTGTGGCTGTTCCTTTGGTTTGCTGATCCACTTTTCCCCAAGCTTCTGCATGAATCAGCAGCAAATTACTCTGAATCCAACTGTTACCAAACAAAAAAGCAGAAAATGTTATTATCCACTGATCCAATCTTGGCTTCCCCATCGGTCTTGAATGGTTACCACGATGGCAGCCAAATCTCATTTGATGTAATCCATTAGGCACATTAAGATTTCTGTCTTACCTGCAGCAAATCCCACTGGAGGGAAATTAAACATTCCATATTTCTCATTGTAGAAACGAGAAAGCGTGACAGATCTTCATCTTTCCAGCATCTCTGATACGGAATAGGCCGCTGGGGTTTTGTGAAGCTGGATCTGTCTGTCTTTGAGTGGGTTTAAATGAAACTATGATGAAGTCAGAGTGAAGATCTTGTCCTTGCTGTCTGAAATAAATTGAAGACCTCCTCCAAGACCTGATGTAACCTCCATTCTGCAACATTCTGGCTGAGAAAAGATTTCAGTTTCTGGAATAAAATAGATTTTTATAAACCCCTAAAATATGATGAGACATTTTAAATTTGCTCCAAATAAAATTTGCAGGGTGAGTAGATTATTTCTAAGTCTAAGATATAATTATCAAGAGTTCCCTAGAATTCCTGTTTGTTCACCTTTCGGCTCATCCCCTCTGGACTCGCCACAGTGAATCAGCTTTCACCGATGTGCATAGGTGCAGTAGCAGACATTTTTATACCGGATGCCTTTCCTGAAACAACCCTGTATTTTATGTGGGCTGGGGACGGGCATAGAGACTCTCAGGTTGAGGCCTCCTTGTTGCTACATAGACAGTAGCGCAAAGGGTCTTTCCCAAGGACTCACACTGAATGAAGCTCATTGCACACCCTGGGAATTGAACTGATTGACTGTGTGCCAACCAACACTCAACCAACACTCAACCAACTGAGCTGTTCAGCTTCTTCCCGTGGATTTTGAGAATTATTTGATGTGGCTCCTAAAGCCTTAGTCAAACCTGGCCGGACAGGTGCATATGGGATGTCTGCGGGTGAAAAATAGACCGTTTAGTGAGTTCCTAGAGTGAACATGTTCATTCACATTTCTTTCTACGCACAAGCTGCAGGCGACAGGTCATAACAAACACTTTTACAGCAGGTAAGGATAAAGTAGATGAGACAAAGACAGATTTTTCATTTTTAGATCCCCAAATCCTGCGGTCTGCATAAGGGGCATATTGGTGCTGCTCACAGCATAAGTGCAGGCTTCTTAAGTTCAGGCTGACTGTTAGAAATGAGACAATTAGAGTGAATGACATCCTACGGGCACTTACGTTTCACATACATACCCCATGCATGCAGCATTTGTGTGCAATCAGTAAGAAGCCAGTACTCACACCTGACTAAGGACTAGGATGTGATGTAGGAACTCCGTACAACATCATGACCCATATGTCGTATGTGCCATCATCCTTACAAATACTTCACGGTAAACTTACCATACTCACAATAATGGTACGTTCCATTTGGATTTCCATTTCCATTCCTTGCAGTGGTTGAACAAGCTTCAAGGAAACTCCAAGACACGCCTGTGCTCCCCTTAAGATGTGGTCACTTCTCTTTACAACCCTCTACAGCCTTGGACAAGCTAAAACCTGCAGCACCTCTAGGGTTACATGGGACAAAGGCTTGAATTGTTCACATGTATTCATTTTTAGTAAAAGAGTTTGATAATGCAGATTTTGAGGATTTCTAGTGGATTTCCGGGTCATGAACCATTTTAGCTGTCTTTAACCTTTGGCTTTACTAGAGTCTTAATCTCCTTTCCAACAAGGACCAGTAATCTGGTCAGGAATGGGATTACGTCAAGCAGGAATCATGAAGAAGTTTGTGGGGTAAAAGAAAGACATTTCTTCATACGTGATCAACAGGACTAACTGCTGTCCTACCTCCTGCTTTTTTATGTTCAAAGCTGATATCAGACAACAGCACCCTCAAATGATCAGTTCATGCTTTGGCTCTCTCCTGAGACTGAAGCAGGATAATGGGAATAATGCTAAACCCCAGACCACCGTAGTAGAGCTGAATCTATTTTGGTGGAACCATTGGTATGTTCTTTTAGGAGCTTTGAGTCTTCCTTCATGAAGACTCAGTTGATCAGCTGGTCTTTAAATCATGTCCAGGTGCAGGAGTGTGTGGAGTCTGCGCTCAGGTCAGCTGCGGGGCTTCCTGTCTCCACACTGGACTGCCAGGAGGAAACAGAGGCTTCAGTGATGGATGCTTGCAGGATCATGCTCTCCTCAGGTTATGCTTGGCAAACATGCACAGACTGTAGAAAACTCTCCTAAGATCCAAACCAAACGTGTGAAAGCTGGACAGCAAAAAGGGGTTAGTCAGACAAAACACAAGGAAGTGATACTTCAACTTGATGCATGGGGCCCAGATTCTTGGCATTCTCCACCTGATGGTGTGAGTATTATTTCTACCCTGCAGCAAAACAGCTCCAGCAGATTACAGCCTATTCAGCTTTCTGATAAATGCTGGCAGGAGGAGCTGAAGAAATGACAAAAAGCTACTTTTAGAAAACCTAGACCATGATTAATGGCAAAGGGTTGCAACCTCTGGATTATTTGCTCTCCACAGAGCAATATGTGGGATTTGTGTTACTTTATTGTTCTGAGGCTTTGCTTGTCTTGGAGCAGGCACGTTGTTGGGGATGAACAGCGCTTTGCCTCTGTCTTTCATCTCCTTCATTAGCTCCGTTCAGCTGCATTCACCACACCTATTGCCAGCAGCTGGAGTGTGTAATGTTGGGCCAGTAATGTGAGGAGCATCTGCAGGTGAAGTCTTTTGAATAATGGTGAGGCTGCAGGGAGCAAAAGCCTGAACGCTTTGCCCTCGTGTCTGTTACAGCGCTGTTGTAGAGCACAGAGGAGCGGCTGTGATAGCCCTGTTGTAGCACGCCACGCCAAAGCCTCAGTCGGTCCTGAGTGGCCTCAGAGGCCAGGCCTTATCTTTTAACAACACGCCTCTTAGCCATGGACTGGCATACAAATGAAAGACTCACTCAGGGGGCTGCGCTCCTTCTGCCCGCCGTTTCATCACCAGCCCCCTCCATTAACCTCTCAGCGTCACAGTAATCCTGTTTATTGCTGGAAACACATGGCTGCGGCTGCATTGTGGCGCTCTAAAAGGAGGCTGCACATCTGAGCTTGTCAGAGCTTGCGCCCATCAACGTCTGCTCTGCGTT
>BOLG01000470.1:0-29058 GCA_016861445.1 Oryzias woworae
TAGTAGATACTAAATTAAGTTGAGATAATAAATTTGACAAAAACTAAAAAGATTTAGAATTTTAGGTTTGTCACTAATCGACAAAAGCAGGCATCTATGAAAAAAACATCTGTTTCCCATTTCCAGAATGATGAAGAGACTTTTATTCATGAAAACACAGTTATTTCCAGTGTTTTCACTCTAATGACTGACAGAACTAAGAAAACACTACCATGAGCTAAAAAACACATTCTAAAACTAAACTCTGGAATTGTTCTTTCAATACAGAAGGTCTGCACTGCTTCAGTCTAAATGTAAAATGCAGTAAAACTGTTGCTGTTTTTGTGGAAACACAGATGAATGTGAATTCTCCACATTTGAGTCTGGCGCTTTTATTGTGAAAATATTCGCGTTGACACTCGTTTCCCACCACTGGTCAGAGTCCCTCAGTATCTGTGTGGACTTCTTGTCAGGAATGACTTTGTCTGTGTCTTCATTTATATAGAATGAAGACACGTTCATGTTTAGAAAAGATCTAAAGAACAATGATGGACAGAAATCACATTTATAACAACACAATATTCAGAAAATGACTATCAATGTTCTGTGGAATGGAAACATTTTCAATTTAATGCAAAAAAGAAATGTTCTTTTCATTACAGCTAAAACATGTTGATAACATTCAGGGATCGAACTAGACAGACATCGATGTAGAAAAATATGAAAAGAACTTGTAACTAAAACAGACATTTGAAAACCAATCTAAGAAAAGAATGTTTTTCTTTTCTTTAAAACAAACAAAGAATTTCTCTTATAACTTTTCAAAACATGGTTTATAAAACAGAAAACTCTGAAAATAGAATCACTTTGCTGGTCCTGAATAAAATAACAGCCTGAAGGCAAATCTAAAAACTGTAAGACAGGAAATGTTGACGTCTCCAGACATCCACAGATGGAACTAAACTGAAATCCACTATATTATCAACAGTATTGGCTCATCCATCCAAATGATCAGAAATCAGGTGTTCTAATCACTTGTTCTGGTCACAGGTGTAGAAAAATCAATCTTCTCAGTCATGCAGACTGTTTTCACAAAAACATTGTGAAAGAATGGGCCGCTCTCAGGAGCTCAGTGAATTCCAGCGTGGACTGTCATAGGATGAAACCTGTGCAACAAATCAGTCGTGACATTTCCTAAATATTCCACAGTCAACTGTCAGCTCTATCAGAAACCAAAATGGAAGAGTTTGGGAACAACAGCAACTCAGCTCCAGGACACATACGGATCACCAAGTGCAAAGCTTAGGATGCAGTGGTGTTAAAGCACGCCGCCACTGGACTCTAGAGCAGTGGAGACGTGTTCTCTGGAGGGGAATCCCGCTTTTCCATCTGCAATGTTGTCTGGAAATGCATCAACAGTGTTGTTCTGGGGGTTTGCATTCATGGGTGTAGAGGGTGGTAGATTCAGCTCTCAGCCAGTGCTGAGACTGAGGGTGTTGATCTACTCCCACCCTCTGTCTGCAGTCTGTTTATCCACATGCAGGTGGAGGACAGGAGCCCTAAGCTCACAAGTGTCTTCATGAGTTTGTAGGGAGGATGGTGTTAAACGCTGACCTACAGTCCACAAAGAGCATCCAGACGGAGCTCCCTGTTGCTCTAGGTGGGACAGAGACAATGGCCAACAGTCATTCAGACCAGAGATGAACATGTTTTTCAGCAGGAGCACTATGGAGGTGCTCTTTTAAACATTGTGGTTCTGTGGTGAGGATCAATCACTGACTGAAGATCTTGATGAAAAAATCTCGTCTTCAACTTTGACCGTTCCCAAATCCATGAAAGCAGATCCACGACTAAATCCAGAACTTTTTTACCCTCCAACAGTCAAACGGACTCAAGTCAACAATGAGGTCATCATGTTTGTGATTATGGGCTGGAACTGGATGTCTGTCTAACCAAAGGTCTGCACCAAACTGATGTCCTCTCTGACTAGAATTAGAATCTATTTGGAACACGAGGGAAAATCTGTGCATTCCAGTAACGCCCTCTTGTGGTGCCTCATGGTAACTGCAGCAGCAGCTGCTAAAAACATTCTGTTTGTTGATGTGATTTCCTTTGTAAAAATGTTCTGAATGTCAACAGACTTTGACCTTCTTGAGTGTAGTGTTTTCTGCATGTTTGTGAACGTTTTGTTCTGTTCATTGTGTTCAGTTCATCAAGTCAATGTTTTCCATGAAAAAACATCCATGACTTGTGGTTACCGTCTCTTCTTCAGAGAACAAAACAAATCCAACGGATTTAGTGAATTTTCAAAAGGATTAATTAGTTTTTATTTCATCATTTTATTGTTTTTTCTGATAAAGACCTGAGAGATAAAATGTTAGAAGAAATACATTCTCTTTAAAAATGTGGACAGTGGGATGAAAATCCTCTTTCTGGTGGATTTTCAGAATAATGTTTTGATTGGTTGTTTAGCAGGTGGAGCCTTGGTCAAAGGACATTATAGACACTTCAGTGACTTTCTATAGACAGACAGAGAACGTGTTGATATGATCACTGGTTGCTGATCTAAATATGAGATTATTTCAAATAGAATCTAATAAGATTCATGTAAAAATCTCACAGTAACTTTATGAATAATAAATGGAACTACAGAGGAACAAATATTGTAAATCTGCTTCTATGTGTTGTTTCAGTTGGGTCATTTCCATTGGAGTGAATGAGGACTGACTTGTTTGTAAACATTCTAGCTGTGACTTGGTGAACTGACCCGACTCCAGTAGTTTGGTTGGAAACCCACCAGCACAGACAGAATGGAGCTGATTGTTCTGATTCTCCACAGAGTGGACCAGCAGAGCTCAGAGACTCCCAGTGGTCAGTCTGTCCAGCAGCATCAAACACGCTGGACTCCATCTTTCTGGTCTGTACATGAACAACAACTACTTTTCCATCATTCTGTCCACAGTCATCTCCATGCTGCACTTTGGAGACCAGTGGATTGTCAGTGTGTCCAACATGGAGCTGATGTTTGGCTCCATGAATTCACTCTGATTGGCTCATTCATCTAGAATTCTGTTTGCAGTGCTGGAGGACAACATGGTCACTTTTGTGAAGAAGGAGCTGAAGAAGATCCGAAGCTTCTGAGTCACCAGGGAGGAGGAGGAGGAGGATGAAGATGAAGAGCAGAGGAGCAGCAGAGAGTCACTGATGAAGATCACAGTGAACTTCCTGAGGAGAATGAAGCAGGAGGAGCTGGCTGATGGACTGCAGAGCAGTAAGAGGATTTCTCTGAAGGTTTCAGCTGCTGATAATGAAGATTTACTGATGTCTCAACACATGGAACCACAGGGATTCAAACCCTCATCCTTCAGGGCTGCAGAGAGTTGATTACTCTGTTTGTTGTCTTCATTCAGGATCTGCTTAGTTTGTCGACATAAAGTCCAATTATGGTCTGAAGGAGAAGTCCAGTGTGTTTGTTTGAGGGGATCTCTAAAGCAGGAAACCCAACCCTTCTGAATGAGATCTACACAGAGCTCTACATCACAGAGGGAGGAACTGGAGAGCTGAATGAAGAACATGAGGTCAGACAGATTGAAGCAGCATCCAGGAAAGCAGACAGAGCAGAAACAAGCATCAGACAAGAAGAGCTCTTTCAACTCCCAGCTGGAAGACAAGAACCAATCAGAACCGTGATGACAAAGGGAGTGGCTGGCATCGGGAAAACAGTCTTAACACAGAAGTTCACTCTGGACTGGGCTGAAGGCAAAGCCAACCAGAACCTCCACTTCACATTTCCATTCACTTTCAGAGAGCTGAATGTGCTGAAAGAGGAGAAGTTCAGCTTGGTGGAACTTGTTCATTCACTTCTTCCCTGAAACCAAAGAAGCAGGAATCTGCAGCTTTGAAGACTTCCAGGTTCTCTTCATCTTTGATGGTCTGGATGAGTGTCGACTTCCTCTGGACTTCCACAAGACTGGGATCCTAAATGACCCTAGAAAGTCCACCTCAGTGGGAGATCTGCTGACAAACCTCATCAGGGGGTACCTGCTTCCCTCTGCTCGCCTCTGGATAACCACAACGACCTGCAGCAGCCAATCAGATCCCTGCTGAGTGTGTTGACATGGTGACAGAGGTCAGAGGGTTCAATGAGCCACAGAAGGAGGAGTACTTCAGGAAGAGATTCAGAGATGAAGAGCAGGCCAGCAGGATCATCTCCCACATCAAGAGATCCCGAAGCCTCCACATCATGTGTCACATCCCAGTCTTCTGCTGGATCACTGCTACAGTTCTGGAGGATCTGCTGAAGAGCAGAGAGGGAGGAGAGCTGCCCAAGAGCCTGACTGAGATGTACATCCACTTCCTGGTGGTTCAGGCCAAAGTCAAGAAGGTCAAGTATGATGGAGGAGCTGAGACAGATCCTCACTGGAGTCCAGAGAGCAGGAAGATGATGGACGTCTCTGGGAAAAACTGGCTTTTGAGCAGCTGCAGAAAGGAAAACCTGATCTTCTATGAATCCGACCTGACAGAGTGTGGCATCGATATCAGAGCAGCCTCAGTGTACTCAGGAGTGTTCACACAGATCTTTAGAGAGGAGAGAGGCCTGTACCAGGACAAGGTCTTCTGCTTCATCCATCTGAGTGTTCAGGAGTTTCTGGCGCTCTTCATGTTTACTGGACCTTCATCACCTCTGGAACCAACCTCATGGAAGAACAGAAGAAAATCTTGGTTTGTTTACCTGTTTTCAAAACAGTCCAGTCCAGTTCTACCAGAGTGCTGTGAAGAAGGCCTTACAGAGTCCAAACGGACACCTGGACTTGTTCCTTCCCTCTTCTCCGCTTCCTCCTGGGTCTTTCACTGCAGACCAATCAGAGTCTCCTACGAGGTCTGCTGACTCAGACAGGAAGTAGATCACAGACCAATCAGGAAACAGTCCAGTTCATCAAGGAGAAGATCAGTGAGGATCTGTCTGCAGAGAAAGCATCAACCTGTTCCACTGTCTGAATGAACTGAATGATGGTTCTCTAGTGGAGGAGATCCAACATTCCTGAGGTCAGGACGTCTCTCCACAGATAAACTGTCTCCTGCCTCAGTGGTCAGCTCTGGTCTTCATCTTACTGTCATCAGAAGAAGATCTGGAACAGTTTGACCTGCAGAAATACTCTGCTTCAGAGGAAGCTCTTCTGAGGCTGCTGCCAGTGATCAAAGCCTCCAACAAAGTTCTGTAAGAACTCTCATGAAAATCACCTTCAGAGAACAAATGAATTTGATTAGAAAAATGAAAGATTCAATAACTGCTGTCTGTCTTGTTTTCTTCAGACTGAAAGGCTGTAAATCTGTCAGAGAGAAGCTGTGCAGCTCTGTCCTCAGTTCTCAGCTCTCAGTCCTCCAGACTCAGAGATCTGGACCTGAGTTCCAACAACCTGCAGGATTCAGGAGCTTGTTGCTTGCTGGACTGGAGAGTCCAGACGGTAAACTGGAGACTCTCAGGTCAGATTTCATTCAAATGTTGATTCTCTACGACAGTTTCTGTCTGTTTTTCTCTGATTTAGGAGAAAGTGTCAGATAGCATCACTGAAGAAGAACCAGCAGTAGGTAGAATACAAACATCAGACTAAACAGGAGAACCTAAGTCCATCCAGGTGTTGATATCTGGGATCAGTTCATGTTCTCTGTGTCTGGAAAGAAAACATGAATCAATCCCAGAACTGCAGGTTTAATGGACAAACAGTTGCAGCAGATTTCTGACCCACAGAGCAGCAGCTCCTTATGAAGAGATATGAAGAGGTCAAAGTGCAGCAGACTGAAAGCTCTTTCCCACAGACCTGGTTTCTGGGGCTTATTAGAACCGAGCTTGGATCAGAACCAGGTCTTCTATTTCACATAAGTCTTTGAGATCAACGTTGTTTCTCAGTCCTGGTGCTAAAACAGACAAATCTTGTCTCTTCAAAGGCTGCAAGAAAATCTAGATTTTTTTGGACAGTGGTTTTCAGTGAGACTCCTGTAGTTTGCAGCTTTCTTTGATTTGTAAAAACTGTCAGATCCTCAAAAATATTGTCATCAATGAACTGTGAAAAGTACTGGATTGGACCCCAGTATTCACAAAGTTTAGAGTCATCTTGATTGACAGGAAACCAGGAAGCACAGCTGTGAATCTGTGATGATGGATGTTTAAAAAGACAGAAAAAAGTTAATAAAAGAAATAAAAGTTCTTTTTTTTCCACATCCATTTGGATTAATGCAATAATTGAGTTTCATGGATGTGAGATGACTCTATTGATCAACTGTATAAGTATATTTTTTAAGTAACTTACAGTGTTTGGGGTAATGAATTACAAAGTGATGAGTTACTGTAATTAAAGTTACTTTTGTCAGTAACAGAGTATTAGTGATGCATGAGCGCTAATGCAGAGTTGGAGATTGGTCAAAGTAAAATGAAGAGAGCGTAAATATGGGACATGGATGAATACGTAGGACATTGAGCAACTAGATCATTATTTCCAGTTTGTTGAACACAAAAGCAAAACCATGAATAAATGACATTTCAATTCCTCGTCTAATTCTAATGTCAGCTTCTGTCAGGTTTAAAACTACAGACATTTCATACAAACTACAAGGAAGAAAGAACGGAGAAGATTAATTTAATTCTCACATGTGAGGAGAAACAACCATGAGATGTCCTTAGGCTTACAGTCTCAAATCCCTTCTGCATCATCTGTTTGAACCCTTTCTTTTTATTCACAATTGGGTGTTTCCTGAATACAGTGAGGCTCCAGCTTGTTGATCGTGCAGCAGGAGAAATCAACTTTTTTTTGGTTGTTTACCTGTACAAACGGGGCTTTGGTCCCACGTCATCATGCTCTGCAGCTCCAGGATAAAAGCCACGCCCATCTTTGAACGGTGGCGCTCTGGATTGTGTGAGTGCAGAGTAGAGGAAGAATCAGTGGTTCATGTTTTGTGTTGCAGCAGCTGGAGGATACAGTAGAGTTATCAGAGGGTGAGGGGTTGAGTTTGAGGAGGGGAAGAGAGTTTCTGTTTCTACTTTCTAATGCTTAGCTTAGAGCTATAAGCTCGCACGTGAGCGTGCAGACAGAGCTCCCAGTGACGGGAAGGAGAAGGAGGTTTCTCTGAGCCAACAGTCCCCCTGCAAACAGAATTGTATATCTAATGAACTACTGCTGCTGGACATTAAATATGTCTTAAAAAACAACAAAGTCTTTATGAGTTTGACTTAAAAAAAACTGCACTGTCATCATGAAAAGACTACTGGGAATGATTTTACAAAAGAAATAAATAATGGTTGAAGTGAGACTTTAATGCTTTTCCATTTACACGTCGTCATGATTCTTCAGCCCAAAATTTCATCTAAAAATGTCATCTGTCAGTCTCTCATCAGGGCGGCTCCAACCTGAATGAATTTACCAACTTGCTGCATTTCCAGCTGCATCACTGCTCCTGAACACACTTTTCTGTCTGATTTCAGGTTGAAGTTGCTGCAGTTTGTCAGAGATCAAGCTGTGAAGCTCTGAGTTCAGCTCTGAAGAAAAACCCGTCTAATCTGACAGAACTGGACCTGAGCAACAACGAGAACCTCCAGGATTCAGGAGTTCTTCATCTGTGTGGTTTTCTGGAGAGTCCAGACTGCAGACTGCAGACTCTGAGGTCAGATTTCATTCAAATGTTGATTCTCTACGACAGTTTCTGTCTGTTTTTCTCTGATTTAGGAGAAAGTGTCAGATAGCATCACTGAAGAAGAACCAGCAGTAGGTAGAATACAAACATCAGACTAAACAGGAGAACCTAAGTCCATCCAGGTGTTGATATCTGGGATCAGTTCATGTTCTCTGTGTTCTGGAAAGAAAACATGAATCAATCCCAGAACTGCAGGTTTAAATGGACAAACAGTTGCAGCAGATTTCTGACCCACAGAGCAGCAGCTCCTTATGAAGAGATATGAAGAGGTCAAAGTGCAGCAGACTGAAAGCTCTTTCCCACAGACCTGGTTCTGGGGCTTATTTAGAACCCAGCTTGGATCAGAACCAGGTCTTCTATTTCACATAGTCTTTGAGATCAACGTTTGTTTCTCAGTCCTGGTGCTAAAACAGACAAATCTTGTCTCTTCAAAGGCAGCAAGAAAATCTAGATTTTTTTGGACAGTGGTTTTCAGTGAGACTCCTGTAGTTTGCAGCTTTCTTTGATTTGTAAAAAACTGTCAGATCCTCACAAATATTGTCATCAATGAACTGTGAAAAGTACTGGATTGGACCCCAGTATTCACAAAGTTTAGAGTCATCTTGATTGACAGGAAACCCAGGAAGCACAGCTGTGAATCTGTTATGATGGATGTTTAAAAAGACAGAAAAAAGTTAATAAAATAAACAAAAGTTCTTTTTTTTCAACATCCATTTGGATTAATGCAATAATTTGAGTTTCATGGATGTGAGATGACTCTATTGATCAACTGTATAAGTATATTTTTTAAGTAACTTACAGTGTTTGGGGTAATGAATTACAAAGTGATGAGTTACTGTAATCAAGTTACTTTTGTCAGTAACAGAGTATTAGTGATGCATGAGCGCTAATGCAGAGTTGGAGATTGGTCAAAGTAAAATGAAGAGAGCGTAAATATGGACATGGATGAATACGTAGGACATGAGCAGCTAATCATTATTTCCAATTTGTTGAACACAAAAGCAAAACCATGATAAATGACATTTCAATTCCTCGTCTAATTCTAATGTCAGCTTCTGTCAGGTTTAAACCACAGACATTTCATACAAACTACAAGGAAGAAAGAAAGAGAAGATCATTTTAATTCTCACATGTGAGGAGAAACAACCTGAGTGTCCTTAGGTTACAGTCTCAAATCCCTTCTGCACCTCTGTTTGAACCCTCTCTTTTTATTCACAATTGGGTGTTTTCCTGAACACAGTGAGGCTCCAGCTTCTTGATCGTGCAGCAGGAGAAATCAACTTTTTTTTGGTTGTTTACCTGTACAAACGGGGCTTTGGTCCCACGTCATCATGCTCTGCAGCTCCAGTATAAAAGCCACGCCCATCTTTGAACGGTGGCGCTCTGGATTGTGTGAGTGCAGAGTAGAGGAAGAATCAGTGGTTCATGTTTTGTGTTGCAGCAGCTGGAGGATACAGTAGAGTTATCAGAGGGTGAGGGGTTTGAGTTTGAGGAGGGGAAGAGAGTTTTCTGTTTCTACTTTCTAATGCTAGCTTAGAGCTATAAGCTCGCACGTGAGCGTGCAGACAGAGCTCCCAGTGACGGGAAGGAGAAGGAGTTTCTCTGAGCCAACAGTCCCCCTGCAAACAGAATTGTATATCTAATGAACTACTGCTGCTGGACATTAAATATGTCTTAAAAAAACAACAAAGTCTTTATGATTTTGACGTAAAAAAACTGCACTGTCATCATGAAAAGACTACTGGGAATGATTTACAAAAGAAAGAAATAATGGTTGAAGTGAGACTTTAATGCTTTTCCATTTACACGTCGTCATGATTCTTCTGCCCAAAATTTCATCTAAAAATGTCATCTGTCAGTCTCTCATCAGGGCGGCTCCAACCTGAATGAATTTACCAACTTGCTGCATTTCCAGCTGCATCACTGCTCCTGAACACACTTTTCTGTCTGATTTCAGGTTGGAGTTGTGCAGTTTGTCAGAGATCAGCTGTGAAGCTCTGAGTTCAGCTCTGAAGAAAAACCCGTCTAATCTGACAGAACTGGACCTGAGCGACAACAAGAACCTGCAGGATTCAGGAGTTCTTCATCTGTGTGGTTTTCTGGAGAGTCCAGACTGCAGACTGCAGACTCTGAGGTCAGACTCCATGTTTCAGTTGTGTTCACATCAATATGATGAGAAAGTTGTGTTGACACTAAACTGCAGACATGAGGCTGATGTTCTCCTGCTGCAACTTTTTTTTGGTTGTTTTCTTGTACAAAAGAGGCTTTAAAAGAACTGACTGTTGGTCTTTGCCAAATTTAGATTTTCTCCTTTATGTCAATTATCAGCTCAAATCTTCACATCACTTCATGTCTCTTCACTGGGATTTTCAACACAATCATGTTTATAAACACAAATAAACTTACACTTAAAGGTCATGTTAGTAAGCCATCGTTACTCTCTAAGGAGTGGTTTCTGAAAAGAGATTAGAAGATTTTCTGCATCACTTTCTTTTTTCTGAGTCATCACCTAAAAGAGGATCAGCTGAGCCTGTGTTTCTTCTGTTAAAGTCATTGCTGTAAAAATGAGGCTGTTAATCAGCGAGCGCAGACATGGAATACAACAACATCCACACAAGGTCAAAAGTGCAGCAAAAACTTCCACTGACTCGGATAGAGACTGGAATGTCATCAGAGAGGTGGTGGAGAGCTGTTCTTGAACTGCCTGGAGACCAGCTTGTGTCCAGTTTCCCAGCCGTTGGACATTGTAATGGACGTAGTTGATCCTGTCAACATTCTTAATAATTGTACACCACCAACAAAATGAAGACTCAAACCCAGCTGCAACCTGATCCACAAGTTTATGTTCATCTGGGACCCTCCTGGAACTCTGATTGCATCAATATAAGTTGGATCTCTCTCATCCCTCCAGGAAGAGGATCTACGTTTTCTGTGAAGCCGACTTTCAGACAGTTTTGGATGTTAGTTCACTAGTTAACATTGGATAGATCAATACTGGTAGGAGTAAGGTTACCAATGCACACAAACCAGTCTTGTTGGTCGGCATTCTGTCAAAAAGCAGGTTTTCTTCCACACCACCATACATCTCCTCTAGAAACTGGTTTAAATTCAGAAACAGTAACTATCTCAAAACACCATTCCTTGCTCAAGTTTCCCAGTGGTTTTTCCTTCCTCTGTGATGTTAACACAAGTAGAACTTCCATAAGCAACCTTCCTAGAAAATATTGGTTTGTGGCTTGTAGCCTTAGAGACAGAGAAAAGAGAATCCCATTCAGAACAGAATTTATTTACGTTTTCTTTTGTCATAACTTCCAACAAGCAATCTTTTCCAATCGGTGCAGGAACTACCTTGAGTATAGGTCTAGAGCAATCAAATACAGCAACATCAAATAAAACAAAAGAAGTGTCTCACCCATGAGTGACACATCCCAGCTGAAGTTTGCTCCCTAAGGGGACAGGTGTTCACGCCATCACCACTGCTTAAATCAGTCCAGACCAGCACGACTGATCCCCACCAACACTTTGTTCTATGGCTTGTTTTACTCACCTGTCCCTTTGGATCCTTCAGCTGAGATGACCTTTTTACAAAGTGTGAGGTGGACCCAAGTTGTTCTTTCAGTAATTTTGACCACAGTGGGCGTGGTCAACAACACCTGGTAGGGTCCTTCCCACTTGGGTGAAAAACCATTGCTTTCTTTTTACACTCCACACTACGACCCAATCTCCTGGTTCAACCAGTATCTGGGGGTCCTGCTGGGAAGGTTGAGAAGAATCATCATCAATAGATTTTTCTTTCATTTTTTCTAGCATTTTTCTAATATAATCAGCCAGGTTTTGCTCTTCAGATGTTTCCCATTGATTTTTAAAATGAGGTCATCTATATGGTCTTCCAAATAGAGTCTCATAAGGCGTCAGGCCTCCATTACTTGTAATGTTAACATATAGTTTGACTAGATCAAGGCATTGTGTCCATGGTCTACCAGTTTCCTCCATACATTTCTTTAATCTGTTCTCTACAGTTCTGTTTGTTCTTTCCACTAGTCCTGCGCTCTCAGGATGGTTTGCACAGTGATTTTTCAAGTTTGTGTGAAACATGGTTCCTATGTTTTTTATAATTTGGTTAACAAAATGGGTTCCATTATCACTGTAAATGGTTTCTGGAATTCCATATCTGTAGAAATCTGTTGAAGGGAGACCATACTGTTCTTGCAACTGGAAGAAAGATTGAACATGTTCTTCCTCAAATAGCTGATTTATAATAAGACCCTTGTCTGATTCCTCTTCTATATTTAAGAAATCTGAGAAGTGTCCATTAACTTTTATTTTTGATTTAGAATTTTTATATAGACACCTAACCCAGGTAATGAATTTCATTTACATGTTTGAAGAAGTGATCTGTTTTCCCCCTCTTAGAATTCTCAGGACTGTTTCTTATAAACTAGTTCATAATATTCAGCAAAAGTTTTTGATATTATTTTACATTATTTTAGATTATTTTAGAGGATAGATTCTAATGAAGACTTTACAGTTAATTATCTATGATACACAGCTTAGCATTTCAAATAATAAATACAAGTTCTCATTTGAAGCCTGCTTTACCTCTGAAAGACGCCAAAGTGAGAAATCAGTTTTTCCTTCTGAATTTCAGCTCAGTCATTAATTGTAAATACAATTGAATGAAAAACTGTAAACCCGTCATTCATGAAGACATGCATTTGTTTCAATTAAGAAGGTTTAAGAACGACAGAGGAAAAAAGATTGAATCTATTTCAATGGGACCAGACATCAGTTCATCTGCTTCATAAAAGAATCATGTTTGAAGAATAATTCCAATCATAAACATTTCTAATCATAGTTTTTTTTTCTGTCCACTGTCTCATGAAAGGCTTTTGTTTGACTGTAATCTGTGAGAAATCTTCTAATATTCTAAATAACCTTTTGTTTGTCTGTTTGTCCCCTTTTGTTTTTATATAACATCCTCTGTTTGAAGCTTTTCTTTAACACAGAAATCAAACTCTCAAAGCTGACATAAGTGAGAGCTGATAACAGTCAGAAGTCCTCAGCAGTTTTGTCTGAGAAAACTGTATCTGTATTTAGGGTTCGCGCTGCACACTTGCAGATAACAAGCTTCCTGGCTGTTTAACAGCTGTTAAGAGTTTAGTTTTTGTTCTTTACCGTACTGTTTGTGAGGGATCGAGCGGCCAAAGAGGACAACAGAAGAGTTATCAAAAATGAAAGTTTTTATTTTTCTCCAAAAATATGTTATTTACAAATTGGGCCAATAAAAGAGGTCAAAAGAACAGAATTCACTGAGGTAACAAACTGAACTTTAACTTAACCAACTGAACAGACCAAGTAACAGAAACAAACTGACCTAACCAAAGACACAACAGGGGAACATATATAGTGGGTGATCAGACCACTAGACAAACATGAGGGGGGGGACTAACAACATTTAACAAAAGACTACAGACAAAACTAAACACAAAACTTGGTTTTCTTCAGTGGAAAGAAAGAACAAAACAGAAGTACAAAATTAGAACAAATAAACAGCAATTTACTGAAACAAAGTCCATGATTTCTCCCTCTTGGAGGCGTTTGGAGATGGCGCCCTGCCCAGTTCCCTGGCTCAAGCATTAAAGAGCTGTGGTGGCTTCATTTCCTCCTTTGGCGAGGTCTCACAGCACAGATCTAGGAGCAGAACCTCAACCAGACCTGTAACAACCAGCACACCCTCTGCACTGGAAACTCAAAACAGGTGAAATTAACAAACCAAGAAAAATAAACCAAACAAAATAGAAGTTACAAATAAGCAAAAATGAATGTATATTTTAACTCAAAACAATGTGTGTTCATTTATGAATGTAACTGCAGATGTAAAATATGTGGGAGAAAATATAAAATGTGTTGTGCAGAGGGGTTACCACCATTTTGTTGTGGGTGTGGCAGAGTATGCTGCCATCACACTGTTGTACCAGTACACCTTTACAGTCCACCATTTGAACAAAGAGTTATTGTAGTCAGGCAGGGCTACACTGGATGTTAGAAGTTGTTTTATTTTACAAAAAGCCTCTTCTGCCTCAGGAGTTTATTTCAAATGCAGTTGACACTGAAATGTTTTATTTTATCTTTTACTTTGGGGCCGTCAGTGGTCCTGTCACCTCAAAACAGACGAGACAAAAGAAAAATAGAGTGAACTTTGCACGTCCACAGTTTGGTATCCATGCGCTGCAGTAATTAGTTAAACAACAATAACATAATTTGCTTCTTAGTAGGGATTAAGGAGCCTCTAAAACTGCAGCTTTCCTTTAATCTCAAACAGTTTTCTATTTGCAAAAGGATTACATCTCAAGCAACATCTTTCTGCCAACAACTAAAGTTTAAGTAAACTAACTTTATGCTAAATATCTCAACAAAGCCAACGTTATAGTTTTCATCATCAGGGGAGGAAACCAAAATCTCCTCCAAATAAAAGTCTGAATCTGGATTCTTGTTGGAGTTCCTTCATTCAGTTTATCTGCTTTATTCTTGATCTGGTCCTGGTTTGGTTTAAGCTGCATTGTAACATGTAAATCCTGTCTGCTAGTTTGACCACAAATTGATTTATTATTATTTATTTACTAGTTTTCTAGTTTCTTTTCTCCTATGGCTCAGCGTCCTCGCAGAGGCCAGAAGGGTGCTCTGATTTTCCACCTCTCCTCTCACTAAAATCTGTTAATCAGCTCTTCCTGACTGCTGGGATGTATCTCTTTTCCTTCACCTTTCTATGTATTCATCATTGTTATTATATTTGATCATTTTTTTAATTCATCTCTTTATCTTATGTCTCACATCTGAACAGAGTAAATTTTCATCAAGATAATTCCCTTGTTTTCATTCTTTTTCTTTAAGCTCCTCATCCTTCTGTTCAACTGCTTTTATCTGTAAATATATCTAACTGCACGCAGCTTATTTGCATGTTTATAACGGTTCTCTTCTCTCTAACTCTCCTCCTCTTGTAGAAACCTTCACTGTCCGCTTGCTCCCTGTGTTATCAGTCTGCTTAAGCACGAACCCCGATCTCTGCTTCTTATTTCCTGCTTGTGTTGCAGCTTTTAACTTTCTTTCACTTCCCTTCATCTTTTTTTTCTCTTTTTCACTTCTTTCATCCAATAATGAGTTTCAATCCTGCATTTTTCCATCTTTTTAGGATCATTTTAGTTTTTGCTCCTGTAGCTTCTTGTAGTTTGATTAAATTGTTCACAGTTTATCTACCATTAAAGTTATGATTTTTTTATCCAATCATCTTTACAAATTAATATTAACTTGTTTTGTATTTGTTTGAAAGGTTTTGTTTTTTTCTGGATCCATTTTTTTCTATAACCTTCCAGTTCTTACAATAGAGAGTTTTCCGAGGTTTTAAGGCCTTGCTTTGTGTTTTTCCCATTTTGTTTCTTTATTATTACTTGATTTCTGTTAAGCTTGTTTTTCTTTCTCTTTTTTAAAATTTCTTTTAGACCAGTCCAACACCTAAGGCGGGGGTTGACAAACCGCGGCTCTAGAGCTGCATGCTCTAGGCTCTTTAGTGCTGCCGTAGTGGCTCCCTGGAGCTTTTTAAAAAATGTTTAAAAATGGAAAAAGATGAGGCAGAGAAAATTCTTAATGTTTTCAATTGCTGTAAGAATGTGTTGAAAAAATATTACATTTCAACATTTCTGTTAGCAAAGATTTGTGTCTTAGCCTGCGACACACTTTTCTACCAGCAGGGGGGGATGCTAAGCAGAAAGCTGTTGTAAACAAACTGGCGACTGTGTGATGGTCATGGATCCCAAGAGGAAAAAAAGAAAAAGAACTGAGGAGAACAGAGGATTCAACAGAGCAGTCATGTGGTGCGTTCTCTACAGAATGCACTGCAGGGAAAATAAACATTGAATCATGAATGCTCAATTATGTATTTGTAGCCAACTTAGTCATTTTGATAGTAGGCTAACATAGCTAAAATAGAAACATACAGCATGTGTTGACTTTATTATAAAGCTTAAATAAGGCTTTTAGTTTCTTGCGACTCCAGACATATTGCTTTTTTGGTCCAATATGGCTCTTTCAACATTTAGGGAGGCTGACCCTTGACCTAGGGCTGTTCTATGGATGATATCTGAGTGAGGCAGCAATAACATCCAGTAGTGGTAATCCTCAAGCTTCTACTCTTTCTAGCGGAGGATTCTTAGCGTCTGCATCCAGAACTGGCTGCTGTTTACATTCTCATCCTTTGGTGTGACAGAAATACCTCCTGGTATTTTCTATCCACTTACTCACATGTTCACTCACTTTTGCAGACTTCAGACTCTGCCGTCTATTTTTACCTGATAGTGTCTAGAATTTTCCGGGGTTTTTACCATGGAATTTAAACGATCGTAGGACTCCGTCTTCCTCTTTACCACAGATTTTAAGCGCTTTTGCAGGACTCCGCCATCCTCTTTCATTCACACCTTTTAAATTAAGGCCACTCACCACTCTGTCTCCCCCCTTCGGTATCCGTCAACCGTTAGGTCCCAGTCGGTAGGACGAAAACTCGGTCCTGGAAAATGTCTGGTTTAGGATCCTTAAAGGATCCTGCTGAGCCCACAGACTGACCTGAGATTCACCCACCAACTGAACCCTTCAGGTATATTGAGATCCGGCTCGAAGGACCAAAATAATGTCAGGTTTAGACCACAGACATTCAATTCAAACTGCAAAGGAAAAGACAGAGATGTTTTTTTTAGTTCTCACATGTGAGGATGACGATCAGAGAGTTACATCTACAGTTATTCAGTTCCTGATGATCTGCTCCAACAAGAAGATCTTGTTGCTGACATCAAAGGCTGGTTCCTTCCTGAAACACAGATATACCGGTGATGCATGAAGTTTGGCAACAAATAATGCATCTATAGACAGTATATATGTGCAGCCTGTGCAAATGATTACATCGACCACATGATATTATGTCCTACGTTTCTTCTTCTGTGGTTCCAGTAACTGTTACTGTGGGCTTGTTGTAGAACCTGGTGTCCTGACGGTAACAGGACTTGTGATATCGGACTTTGACGTCCGCGCAGTCTTTAACTTTAATGTGAAAAGAATCCCAGAGTCTTCCTTCATCTCAGCAGCTCTGAGCAACAGACCTTTAAAGAATGAAGATAACAACATGGTGTGTCTGGATATGTGGATAACACATATTTCTGAGAGGGACAAGTCAGGTAACAGTTTCTGTGGTGAATCTGGTCCATTTCTAACATAGAAAATGAACATCCTATACAGGAGCCTCACAAAACAAGTACTAGTTTACTGACTGAGGATCAAATCATCACAGCTCTAAACAAAATCCTTCAGTAGTGTCTGTGAGTGTCAGAGACTGAGAGAACGGGTTATTTCCCACATACCTGCTGATAAGGTCTGTGAAGATGATCCTTCATGTGTTTGTCAACACAGTCATGTATTTATCCTCTTCTTAGCATATGAAGGACAGGACAGACAGAACCGGACCAGAGGAAAACAACAGATGAACCCCGTTCATGACTGGAGTTTCTTTCTGGGAAGTTTTCAGTTGTTGATCCTGAGGTGTTTGGGACACAGACTCACCTCTTATGCTTCATGGACACCTGGACGTTGTCTTTCATGTTTCTCAAATGAATTCAAGCACTTTTTAATCAATAAATCTTCTGTAACACGTTGGATGAAAACCAGTGTCTTCTGGAACATTGTTGAAGTCCATTGTAATGCAGTGCTGGTACGTCTCAGCAATTGTCTTGGACTCAGCACTCAAACCAAGCCACCGTTCAACACAGTTTCTGAATCTCTTGGGTGTAAAATCCAGTCTTTTTCTCTCTTTATAGATGCAATGTGCATGTAGCACCTTCTAGATCACTTTTGAAACTTTTTTAGGGGGTTTTTCCTCCTCCAGACAGATTGTCATGTTCACTGCCATGTTGGAAATTACTGCTCTCCTATTGGACCAGCAGGTTACACGTAACCCAAACCGCAGCGCTCATGTAAATAATATCAATATGTGAGTAAAGTAAATAATACCGACTTCAAACACTGATTAAAATACTGCAGGATAACACATGGAGAACGTTTACACTTTAGCTTAGCAACAATATATCTTTGTAACCAAACAAAAAGTTTTTAGTTCCTCGATGTTGGAACCAGATGACACAATCCAGCTTTGACCTTACGACCTTTTAGGTTTAAATGACAACGGCAAGAAGCTCAACGTCAGATGTACAGCAGGAGTTGATGGACCATGGCTGATCTGCTCCACATCTGGTTAATGGCGTGTAGTTCATCCAGTTTATTTAAATTTGATTTAAATCTGTTTCTTCAATGTGTTTATCTTTTATGATATACAAAAGTATCGGATCAGGAATCTGTATTAGCAGATACTCAAGATTTTTGGATCAGAGCCTAAAAACCTGATTAGGGACATCCCTAGTGGTTATGCTTCCTTTCATAACATGATCTGATTTTGAGGAGATCATGTCTGTAGATGTAGTCAACCCGACTGAATGTGCAGAGAACGTACAGAAAAACCATCAAAACAGCATCAACCGTTCAAACACCGTTCAGTTTGATCAATCTGACAAAACTTTCAGCTCATTTTAAAGGATGACACAACAATAAATCAACTTTTTTTTTAGTTGTTTCTGTACAAACAGGGCTTTTTAAAGAACTGACTGTTGGTCTTTGCCAAATTTTTGACGATTTTAAAATAAACTTGTTCAATTCCTCTGTTACGCCCGTTCTGTCTAGAGGAAGCGGGGCATAACATAAAGGTAAATAATGAATATTAAAACAAAAGAACACCAAAAAGACATCTCCATAAAATTGATAACGAATTGTTTACATCAATAACTATAAAAAGTGAAAGCCAAAAGGCTTCAGGGTGAACAAAGGCCAAAACAACAAACAAACCCCCACCTATCGGAACACAAACACATCTTACCTGCTTATGAAAGAAAGGGAAAACAATGAAAAAACACTGACCTCCCCAGTCTAACATAACAGGAGAAAATGTGCACTAAAGAAAATGGCAGTTCACCCTCTACAGCTTCACTTTACAACATAAACTAACAAAACCAAAGAAGAGAGTGGACCTGATCACTAAACAATAAAGTGCAACACCAACATACTGAGTGGAGAAGAGCACCAAGCTGCAGTGGAGACTGACTGACTGACTGACTGACTGACTGACTGACTGCTGACTGACCTGACTGACTGACTTGACTGACTGACTGACTGACTGACTGACTGACTGACTGACTGACTGACTGACTGACTGACTGACTGAGACTGACTGACTGACTGACTGACTACTCCCTTCTCGCCAGCCGAAGGGCCACTCAGTGCTTTTATGGCTGCCTCCATCAGCTTGGTCCAATGGAGGCCACACCCTCCAGCACCACACCTGAAACAAATTAAAGGAGACACACAAACCCACAAAGATCCACAAAAACAAAGATGTCCCACTCTAACAGAAAAAAAGTACACAATATAAAGAAAACAAATCAAAATACGGCTGGGGCCGTAACATCCTCAAACATAGTCTAAACTCTCTGTCTTCTGCCCCCTAGAGGTTGACAGCAGGTAGTACAGTTGAATTTTGTGATTGGTCAACTGGTTGAAGTCCCATGTCATCATGCTCTGCAGCTCCTGTATAAAAGCCACGCCCATCTTTGAACGGTGGCGCTCTGGATTGTGTGAGTGCAGAGTAGAGAGGAAGAATCAGTGGTTCATGTTTTGTGTTGCAGCAGCTGGAGGATACAGTAGAGTTATCAGAGGGTGAGGGGTTGAGTTTGAGGAGGGGAAGAGAGTTTCTGTTTCTACTTTCTAATGCTAGCTTAGAGCTATAAGCTCGCACGTGAGCGTGCAGACAGAGCTCCCAGTGACGGGAAGGAGAAGGAGTTTCTCTAGCCAACAGTCCCCCTGCAAACAGAATTGTATATCTAATGAACTACTGCTGCTGGACATTAAATATGTCTTAAAAAACAACAAAGTCTTTATGATTTTGACTTAAAAAAACTGCACTGTCATCATTAAAAGACTACTGGGAATGATTTTACAAAAGAAAAAAATAATGGTTGAAGTGAGACTTTAATGCTTTTCCATTTACACGTCGTCATGATTCTTCTGCCAAAATTTCAACTAAAAATGTCATCTGTCAGTCTCTCATCAGGGCGGCTCCAACCTGAATGAATTTACCAACTTGCTGCATTTCCAGCTGCATCACTGCTCCTGAACACACTTTTCTGTCTGATTTCAGGTTGATGAACTGCAGTTTGTCAGAGATCAGCTGTGAAGCTCTGAGTTCAGCTCTGAAGAAAAACCCGTCTAATCTGACAGAACTGAACCTGAGCTACAACGAGAACTTGCAGGATTCAGGAGTTCTTCATCTGTGTGGTTTTCTGGAGAGTCCAGACTGCAGACTGCAGACTCTGAGGTCAGACTCCATGTTTCAGTTGTGTTCACATCAATATGATGAGAAAGTTGTGTTGACACTAAACTGCAGACATGAGGCTGATGTTCTCCTGCTGCATGCTGACCATCTTCATGCTGAAGGCTGTTTTCTTCTTCTGAGCTTTAGTCCATTCACTGTGGCAGAAGATCTCATGTTTGAATGTTTCTTTCCATCTTCTTCTTCATTTCTAATGTCAGTTTCCTTCAGGACTGATCTTTTCTTTTCCACAAAGGTCTGCAGATGTTTCCTCTTCTTCATCCTCTTCACTGCAGATGTGAGGAAAGCTTCTTCCTGAAGATCAAACTGATCTCATGTGGATGAAGGTTGATGTTTTCTGGAAGTTCAGACTCATTCCAATAACAGAATGAAGACTTTCCAGCATCATGGTGCTGAAATTCTCCCATGATTCAGTGCTGTTTGCAGAAAGAGGAAGTGGACTTTTTCTGCTGTTTGTGCAGAAACATCAGTTGGTTTGGATGCAGCCACAGGCTGATGTTTGACTTTCACACATCTGGACTTCTTTACTGAAGCAGCTGCATGTTGTCCTGAATGTTCCTGAATGTTCTTCTTCTCTGCTTCTGCTGGACTCTTCTGATCTGCTGCTATTGCTTCACATCTTTGGACTTTTTCCAAACTTTCTGATCTTCTTCAGCTCTGAACTCTTGAACAAGATGAACTTTGTCTTTAAACTCAACTCTTTCTTCTGGATTCAGGTTGATGAACTGCAGTTTGTCAAAGATCAGCTGTGCTGCTCTGGTCTCAGCTCTGAAGTCCAACACGTCCCACCTGACAGAACTGGACCTGAGCTCGAAAAACCTTCAGTCTTCAGATGTTCAGCAGCTCCAGGATCTGGTGAAGAGTCCCAAACTCCAAACTGCAGACTCTGAGGTCAGTAGAGGGTTGGAGTCAGTCCAGCTGCTTCCAGATGTTTTGTCCTAAAGTTAGTCTGACAGCAAAGATGCAGAGTTTCCTGTGAAGCTGCAGCTTCTCAGTGAAGCTCTGAGGAGAATGATGACAGGCTTCAGGACAACAGTCAGCCAATCAGAGCAGCAGAAGCTCCAAAAGGTGAAGATGACAGGAAGCTGCTGCTCTGAACAGAACTGAAGCTCCTGCTGCTCTTTCTGCTGCTGTGCTGCATCACTGACTGACAGACCAGGATCAGGAGACACTCCTTCATCTCTGTCTTTATCATTTCTCTCTGCAGGTGGGAGTGGTGAATCTGATTTTCTTCCTTTTGGAGCAGAGAGCAGCATCAGCAGCAGCTGGTCTGCAGAGATGTTGTGACTGGACGGTGTTCCTGGGAGGTGGCGAGCAGAGTGATGGAGGAATCAGAGGAAGTGGAGATGAGTGTCAGAGCTGCAGCATGAACTTTATCTGAGATCAGCTCCATTGTCTCTCTCAGCATCAAGTGGACAGTTATTGTGCTGCAGCTCCCCCGGTGGACTGATGGAGAACTGCACTTCATCTTCTGGTTCTAACTTGGAGTGTTGATCTGAACATCAGTTGGATTCTGATGTTCAGCAGCTCCAGGATCTGGAGAAACAAAGACCTGCAGACAAACCGATTCTTTTCTAGATCATCACTTTCTTCTTTCATCTACATGTTATGAATAGATGTGAGTTTGTGACTGGACCAATCAAGGATTGAGTGAATCATGGATCAGTTCTGTATTACATAGATCTATGTGTGGATCAGGAACAAACAGGCAGTCAGGCGTTGGATCCTGTTTGTGTCTCTGGAACAGGGAGAGACATAAAAAGACAAAAATAACAGTGATGTTTTAGGAATTCTCCTTTTTATGTGTTTATTAACATGAAAGATTTGAGTTTCTGTTGTCAAAGTTTAAATAAATTAAAAGAAAACGTGTGATAACTGATGATTGGATCCAACACTGTTTTGATTCTATTAGTGAATATCAAAGCCATCATTTTATAGTCAGAATTCAGTCTCCAGTTATCAATGAAAAGTCTGTCTTTCTTTGCTTTTGGAATAAGAGTTATTACTCCTTGAGAAAGAGGATTCTTTTCTCTCCTTTCTAAAAATGTTTGCAATAGGAACTGAGCTAAAAGATTAGAGAATGCTTGGTAAAGTTCTGCAGATAAAGTCGTCTGTAGCAGGAGATTTGTTGGTCTTCAGGGTAAAAATGGAGTTCATGACGTCCTCCAGTGTGAGAGGGCTGTCACACTGACTCCTTTACTCTTCATCAATACTTTTCAGGTCTTGGATATTGTTAAGAAACAAAGAAGAAGTTTCCTCATTGGATCTTGAGCTGACAGATTTGCTTGGAGCAAAAAAAAAATAATCCTACATTTTTAGTGACCAGCAGGTTTATTAAAATGTTGTTTTTCTTCTTCTTTTTTTAGCAGTTCATTGTTGATGTTTAGTTTAACTTGTTTGTGAAGCTGTTGTAGCTTCACCTTGTTTTTATTCGGTTTACATTGATCTGTCCATCACAAATAAATCAAGTTTTATGGTAAATCCATCTGATCCAGTTTAAACACTGCAACCATGAACTTGTCTGAAGCTGAACAGTTTTTTTCTTCTTTGTAGAAATATTGCTGCTATCTGTGCTCTCGTCTCTTTTGAGGTTTGTCTGTGATCTTGATTGTATTTAGCAATTATTGTAAAACTATATTACTGATCCGTAACACTTTGTTTATCCAGCAACAGCTTAGAAAACATCATAATAATAAAATTCACCTCAAAATAATCGTAATGAAAATTAAGAACCATCAAAGTACAACTCTGGTTCTGGTTTCATCTGCTGACTTAGTTCTAGTTTTCTATTTGGAAGATGCTCGACTGCCTCATGTTTTGGATTTCAATGTTCCAAATTGAAAAATGTTGTGTCGTTTAAAATGTTGTCAATAAAGAAAAGAAAAACTTTGGTTCTGAAGATAAAGAACAACACCGACTTCCTCTTCCGGTATGAGGTGAGCTCTATCCGCCATTTTCTCCAGCTCCAGCCGCCGTTTTTTTTCTGCAGCTCGGTAGTCTTGAAAATAACTTCTATTTCATAAAGAATTTGTTCTTTAGTGTGTCAAAGGTAATCTATGATGGTTATATATGGATATAGTTTACTCTGAAAGGCTTCAGAAAATCATTTCAGATGGATTTCAAAAACATCAAAGAAGATCTTTTTGTTTGTTCACTCTATACTTCAAAGCTTCTCAAATGATGTGTAAGACACCCAAAAGTACTTACCAATAAAGATTGATGATGCTAATATCAGTCCATCTCTGCGTTGTCTTGCTGGAGTCTTTAGCTAAAGCTGAAGACGTTAGCAGATGGTCGGTTCCAAATAATGCCGGCAGTAAACATGGAGGATCATTGGAGGCAGAAAACCACAGACCACTGATTACGGTCAAGCCCCTCCTCCCCGTGGGCGGAGTTCATTCCTGCCAACATGGCAGCGCCTATGAGCTGACAGTTTAGGCTTCAAGTAGTAAAGTGTAGAAGTGTATGGGTGACATCAGAGATGATCCGTCCAGTTCTATGTCATGGAACAAAACAGCCAGGAGGATTCATTCTAGAAATCCAAGCAAAGATTCACAAATATCAATTGTTTTAGGAGCCTTTCTGTCAGAAGAGTGTGATATTGATTTGATTTATACATTTACATCTTTAAGGAAATGGAGAAAATAGCATGTGTTACAATGTACACGTTCAGAAAATCAAGTTCCTGATTGTTTTATTCCCCTTAAAAAAAGGACAAGCATGTGAGACAATGAAACAGGAGATTTCCAAGAGTTTCTATGAGAAAGAAGGAAGTCATCCTAAAGTCAGGAGCCCCAAGGCCTGATGGGAGATCTGTCATCCTATTTTGACCTGACGGAAACTCCTTCAACCAGGAAAGAGTTCCTCTGACACGTTGATGTGAACGTGAAGATGGAGCCACATTTTTCAGCTGGAAAACATCCCATCATTCCCTCCTAGATTGTTGCAGTGTGACGTGGAGATGTCTTTTCTTTCTGCTGTGAGAAAGCCAGATGTTTTTTCTGATCCAAACATGTTGATCATCTTGTTCTGATGGATTTAGTGTGTGAGTGATTTCTACAGAACTCTGCAGAAACAGACTCAACTTTGATGAAGATCCAAACATGTTGGAGGCCACTAAACATCAGCAAAAGAGCTTGTTGGTTCAAATGTCAGATCAGGAACAAATCCATTCATTTCTGTTCACATTTCATTCTGGAGTTCAGGTTGGAGTTTCTAAGAGTGACCACCAGAGGGCGCAGATTCCCCGTTCAAGGCTGCAGGAACATTCCAGACTATTTCCTGGATGTTTGGAGCTGAAAGGATGAAAGAAGGAGATGCTGTTGATGCTGCTGTTCAGCATGAGAAACAAACACATGTTTTTATGTCAGTTATTTGATTCTTTTATTGTTTTTATTCGTATTAAATGAGAAAAAGACAGAAAAACCAGCAGAGAAGCTTCTGGAGCTCAAAGTTCTGATAGTGGAGCGTCTCTGTCTGTCTGTGGAATCCTTGTCATCTCCAGCACAGAGACTGAGCTGCTCCTCAATTCTCACTCCTGCTCCACTTTGCAGACGTCTTTCATTCTTGTCTGAAATGTTTTGGTTTCAATCCAAAATCTGCTTCAGCTTCTTCCAAACAAAGGTCATCAGAAGGTCAGGTTCCTGTCCACGAGCCCTTTCCTCACAGAAACAGTTTCTTCTCTATCAGGCCTTTTGTTTCTGCCTCAGACTGCTGCCATCATAAATATAAATTAAATTTCTTATTTCTAAAGAAAAGTTTCAACAAACAAAAGTAATTTTCAGAAATCCAAATGAAATGTTCAAAAGGAAACAAAGAAGAACCATCACTGATTGGATGATGACGTTTGTCCATCATTTTGACAGACAGTTATTTGGCACAAAGAGCCTTAAACCAAAAACATGAATTGTTTCTGCTGATCCAAACATTGCTGCTGTTATCAAAGAATGTTTTAGTCAGGACAAAACCTATGAAGTGATCCTGGATCAGCTTCTGTTCTGATCACAAAACCTTTCAAAGGGTTTTTTTTAGTTACATTTCATCTCTGTGAAGCATTTTAAAGTCCCACTCCAACTATACTTGGATCTGTTTCCAAAGCGTTCCCGGCGCTCTTTTCATTAAGATTGTGCCGTTTTTAGCCAGAATCTAAAAACCTGTGTCATATTCTCGGGACATGGTTTTCTGCAGAGCGTAAATGTAAACTTTTTCAAACTGCAGGTTTTGATTTGAATAAGGTCTTTGAGGTGAAGACGCAGAGGGCCTGGCTTTGCTCCTCAGATGCTACAAAAAGCATGTGATAAAGGGATTCTTTGAGTACACTTATTATACATTAAAGTGTATGTTTTAAATAGACTGAAATTCATTCCAATAGCTTTTGTCTATTGTGTTGTCAGAGCGACCAACTTTTTATAAAAGCTTGGAGTGAGACTCTGTACCTCAACCCAAAACACCAATAAATCCCTTTTTCATGAAACTTGTTGATGTTTTTAAGGGTCATACATTGAAGTTGCTTGATTTAAAGGTAATGACAGCAACATTTTGCTTTGGCTATAAAGATATTTTTCATCCATTTGTCCCAGAGTCAGACGCCTCTTATTGCATTCTCTGATGGCATTACAGTATCAAGCTTTACACAGAGGGTAATATTTCTATATTATCATTTCTCACTGATCAAAACCCAGTGAGAGCCGCAAAGTTCCACTTCACTGTTCAAAAAAGAAATGAAACAAAATCTTCATGTTTTTTGTGCCAATTTAACCCTTTATTTATCAAATATGGATTTTAAATCATGACAATAATGAAACTCTACTAGTGTTAAACCCTTTATCATTTTGATTTCTTTTCCATGTGATTGCAGCTCTTTGAAGTTCCTTTAAAAATGTGCATCCTGTGTTGAATCTGATCTTCCTGCTGGAACAGATTCACTTGAAACTAAATGAAGGAAAGCTGTACTTGACCTGTTTCTGTCTGTTAGACTTTGATGGCTTCATCTTATGACTTAACTGGGTGTGAGTTCCATCTATTTTTCAGTCTATAAATATAAATCAAATTCTAGACTTGAAGAACTTTGCCTCTGATCAGCAACTAGACTCTGTTGTGCAGCAAAGGATAAGAAAATAAACTTCAGTCTACTAAAAACCACTCAGAAAGGAAACATTGACCATCGTTTTCTCGTTATTTCACATGATAAAAACTAAAGGACAAACTTTACAACCAACCAAAACCATTCAGGTTTATTCCACATCCAGGAGGATTTTCATCTTCTTCCAGGAGGATTTCCTTCTGCACATGCAAGTCAGCATTTTCTGTCTCTATTTTTTTATCTAGTAGATAAATGTCATGTTGTGACTTTCTATTGTAACCAGTCCCTGAGAAGAAGACCTGATCTTTCAGTCTGTGTGAAGGAAGACATTTTCCACTGAAATCTAGTTTCTGTTGTCCGTCTCTCTTCATGTTTGCTGTGTTGTTGTGACAGTGGGAGGAGCTTCTGCAGCATCAACCCAATAACTACTACAGTGACCTAACTGTGCGTAGGCCATGAGCAGTGTAAAGGTGCTCAGTCTGTGAACTCCATCAGTTTTCATTTGATGACAGGACTGACTTAGGGGAGGGAGCGTGCTAGAATTGGGTTTGGGTTCATGATGCTTGCATTTGGTAATATGCTTCAGTTTGCTGGTTTAGACAAATAACGTGGAGCTTTGTGCTTCAGCAGCTTTAGCTTAGTGAAGATCCAAGTTGACTTTTACAATAAAATGATGCAGTTTTGACAGAAAACATAGAGCAACAGCTGATATCTTTGGTTTCAATCAAACTGTGGATGTTTGTGTGCAGAGAAAGGACTCTGCTTCTGACCTGCTTTTTGTTTTTGGAGCTAAATTTCCCCCCCAAATTATGACATTTTATGTTAAAAGTAGACATTTTTTCTATTGTATTGTATTGTCTGTATTGAAACATGGCAGTAACTCCTTTTTGAAATCTCACTTTCAGTGTCTCTGTACTCTCATCATAAACCCCTCTTTTCTGCAAACAAAAAAAGTTTTTTTTCAGCAGCCAAGTTTGTCTGAATATTTTCTCTCGTTTGGTCTGCTTGCTAAAGTGCACTTTCTGCAAAATGTGGGGCAAAGGCGCTAACCACTGCGCCACTGTGCAGCCCATTAATAAACGTCTTTTTTTTTTTAATTATCGCTTGCGTTAACGCGTTACATTGTCAGCCCTAATTGAAATGGTGATGTGTTTTTTAAAAATAGCTATAAAGAGCTGTAGATTTTGTTATATTTAGACAAGACATCAAGTATTGCATCATCACTTTTTAACATATTGGTGCTTTTTATATCACTGTAAATAAAAAAAACTATGTCAAAACATCAATTATGATTATAAAAATACTACTAGGACAAGAATCGCCATAATTTAACAGATGGTTAAATGCATTTACATTAAGAATTTTGTTTAATGTTTATTTACTAAAGAAAACAAACATTATTAATAAGAAACAAAACATTTCAGAATAAAAGTCTTATTGTTTTTTGCAAGAAAAAAGTAATTATATTCTAGAAATCTCATTTGCTATAATGCTCATAAATAATGAATGTCTATTTTAAATGTTATGTTTCATGTTTGTGAAATGAAACTAATAAAACAATGAAATATCACATTATTTGGTTAAGTGACTTTAAATACACTTTAGGAGCAGCTTGAAAGAAAAAAACACAATAATGAATCTGTTTGCATTTATTTAAGCTAAGTAGCTGTGAAATTCATCAATAAATGACATGTTTTTAGAATTTAGGGCTTTTTATATACCAGGAAAAATGAAAAGCTCATTGAGCTCTTCTACTTTATTGTTCAATGGATCATCACTGAGAAAATGAAATAATACGTCAGATGATCAGGATTTTTTCCTTCTTTAAAGCCACATCTGCTGCCACACAACAAGCCCTCCTCTGATGGTCCTTCAAATGAACTCCCATCTCATTCTCCCCCTGAAATCCCATTATGCCTGATGAGAAGATAGTCGATTAGAATTGTTTTAATCAGACGTTTCCAAGACAAAGTATTTTCAAAAAGGGTTCAAGAAGAACAATCTGCCAAATACTTTTGATAAAACACTAAATGTGCTGAGATGGGAAGGGATTGTGAGAAACACTTTAGTTAGTCTAACATGATTTTCTTTAATTCTAAATCATGTTTTCAAATTTTTGCCTCTAAATTGATTTCTGGCAAATACACAAAAAGGGTCAGAAAACCATTTTTCCATCCAAAACTCTGTGTTTAGTCTCTAACTTAGAGAACAAAAGTAAGATGAGAATGTTTCATAAAAATCCTTGTTCTGTTGAACAGTGGCTTGTTTCCTTTAAATACATTTCTACTAAATGTGACTTTCATATCTCTTGCCGGTTCAACCGATTGCCTTTCTTGCTCATCAGCATATGATGGAGCTGAATATAATATGTCCTTTAATTGATAGAAGTTAATTCATTTGACCAAGGTGTTGCTGAAAGAGAGGAGACAGTGCAGCAAATGGATTTATAAAGTGATCTTTCTTAAATGCACCATGTGATCAGCTGGAGCTTGATGAGGTTCATCAATCGTGGCGTCTTTCTTTTTCATGTCGTTACCTTCTGAAATGTGATCATTTCCATAAGAGAGCACACGTAGGACAGAAAGATTTCTCTTCCTTAAAGAGATTCATTTCAGAGTTTTCTGTTATTGTTTACGCTGAATATTTCCCTCCTTTAGTTAGATCTTTATATGCAGCAGAATGGAAACGTGCTCCGCTGTCATGTGATCCGCTGCAGGGTCATTTTCATATTTGACCGCTGGGTGTCGTGCCCTAGCGTGACACCGTGATCTTCACACATCCAAATACGTCGCCATAAGAATTCAGCTGATTCATTAAGACTGTCACTCAGCATCTGGTT